>RCUC01165242.1:0-49557 GCA_003697995.1 Taxidea taxus jeffersonii
TCCTTGAAGAGTAATAGATTGCTTACTTAAGATCTTTTGTCTTAATGTGGGTATTTATTACTATAAACATCCTTCTTAGAACTGCTTTTGCTCTACCCCTAAGTTTTGGTATGTTGTATTATCATTTAATTTGTCTCAAGATGTTTTGGGATTTTTCTTTTGATTTCTTCTTTGACTCACTGATTCTTCAGAAGCATTTTATTTAAGCTCCACATATTTGTGAATTTTCTATTTTTCTTGTAATTGATTTCTACTTTCATACCATTGTAGTTGAAAAAGATGCTTGATATGGTTTCAATTTCTTAAGTTTGTTAAGATTTGTTTTGTTGCCTAACATATGATCTATCCTGGAGAATGTTCCATGTACTCTTGAAAAGAATGTGTATTCTGCTTCTATTTGATGGAATGTTCTGTATGTGTCTATTAGTTCTATCTGGTCTAATGTGAAGTTTAAGTCCATCAATTGCTTATTGATTTTTCTGTGGATATGTAGCCATTGATGAAAGTCTGGTTTTTGAAGTCCCTCACTATTATTGTATTGTGGTTTATTTCTTCCTTTAGGTCTGTTTTTATTTGCTTAATATATTTAGGTGCTCCAATGTTGGGTGCATAAATATTTATAATTGTTATATCCTTGATAAATTGACCCCCTTATCTTTATATAATAACATTTTTGCTTCATAGTTTTTGGCTTATAGTCTGTTTTGTTTCATATGAGTATACCTACCCAGCTTTCTTTGATTTACATTTCCATGGGATATCTTTTTCCACCCTTCATTTTCACTCTGTGTCCTTAAAGTTGAAGTGAGTTTCTTGTAGGCAACATATAGTTGGGTCTTGTTTTTATCCATTCAATCAGTCTGTCTTTTGATTGTAGAATTTAGTTCATTTACATTTAAAGTAACTAGTGATACCTATGGGCTTACTGTTGCCATTTTGTTCATTGTTTTCTGGTTGTTTTATTGTTCCTTTGTTCATTTCTTCCTTTCTTGGTCTCTTTCTTTGAGATTTGATGATTTTGCCTGGTATTATGCTGATTTCCTGCTCTTCCTCTTTTGTGTATCTAGTATAGGTTTTTGGTTTGTGATTATCATGAGGCTTATGTAAACAAATCTCATAGTTGTAAACAGGCAATTTTAAACTGAAAACAACTCCAGGATCGAGCCCCACACCTGGCTCTCTGCTCAGCATGGAGCCTGCTTCCCACTCTCTCTCTTCGTCTCTGACTACTTGTGCTCTCTCTCTCTGTCAAATAAATAAAATCTTTTAAAAAAATGGTTTAAACTGAAAACAACTCCAAATGCGAATGAAAGCTCTACATTTTTACATTTTTACACTTTCTCCTGAGACTCCATAGGAGGAGGGAAATTCAGGGGCCTCCTATGTTATCATCTTGGTCTGGAGTTAAGATATATGCTACCAAGATTTTTTGTTTTAATAACTTAGACAATTTATGTAGAAGTTATTAATAAAAGACAACTGCTACATTAAAATACCAAATCTTGAATTATACTCTGTATATAATTATGTCATATCTTTGGGCAATTCTTTGCAGATCTAAAGAGCTCATGACATCATCAGTTCATCTAGCAGTATATGCAAAGTGAGTTCATTAAATTTGGCTTAGTGCTGAGAAGGCACATTTAGCTATTTTTCCATATCTATTTTATCTTTTACAAGACTATGAAGGATATATTGTGCTCCAAATTAATGTACTTAATTTTGTAATATAATACTTCAGTGTCATTAATATATTTTAATACATTTTATATTAATTTTAATGTAGAAATCACGTTTTCTTTAAAAGGACAAAATTCTCACAAGGATACATGAAATCGTATAATAATTACACAAAATAATTTAGTTTCTTATGCAATACTATATTTGAAAAGAGTGTAAAATACTTAAACATTTAGCATTATATGACCTGTCTCTTTGCTTCAAAATCAGAACATTTGCACCAAGTTATTTTTTAGTTTATGATGCTGCAAGTGTAAAAAGATAAAAGAAAAAATGAACTTACTTTACATATTATGGAAAGAATGGCTGAGGATGGAGGGATTATGACTTTTCTAGAACATGGATTCACATAGATTATTTGAAGTTAGATTAATAATATTATCTGGCTAAATCTATACATTAAAACCATTGAGTACATTTTACCTTCATATTTCTAAAGAAGTAGCTTATTTGATTCAGTCTTTAAAGAACTTTGAGTTTTGGATCTAAATGATTCTTCAATCATCTCTTTGTCTCACAGTTTGAATTTTATAGTTGGATATAAAACAGCATTCCTGACAGAGAATCTCATGTGCAAAGCCTTGCAGCAAGAAGTTATGAGGTACTTTTGGGAAAAATTTTTAAAGAAGTCCTAATGAAAAGAGTCCTTAAGTGCTTTGGAAATGTGATCATAATATGTTGTTACATGACAGGCTAAAGTTATGAAATATATGTATAATATTGGTTGTTTTTTTCTTAAGATTTTACTTATTTATTTGAGAGAGGGAGAGGTCACAGGTAGGCAAAGAGGCAGGCAGAGGGGGTGGGGGAAGCAGGCTCCCTGCTGACCAGAGAGCCCGATGCGGGCCTCGATCCCAGGACCCTGAGATCATGACCTGAGCCAAAAGCAGAGGCTTAACCCACTGAGCCACCCAGGTGCCCTGTTTTTGTTTTTTGTTTTTTTTTAACATCCATATCTAAGTGGCTTAGTATAATAGTGGGAAGTGTAGACTCTAAAGTCACACTGCTTGGGCTTACATCCCTGCTCTGCCATGTATTGGCTCTGTTACCTTGCACAAGTTACTAAACTAGTATGTAGCTGCATTTTCTAATCTTTTAAATGGATATATTAATCATATACCTTTAATGGTGCATTTAGGACAATATATATGATTATATGGTTAAAGTATTCAGAATTGTGCTGGTATAGCACTGAGTGTTCAATAAGTGTTAACTATTATCAAATTATTTGTAGGACCTTCTAATAGTAAAGACATATAAACATGTTAATGTTATTTTTATGCATTGCAAAATTAAGAAGTGAATCCTAATTTTATACCCTTTACTTACATGTACTTTACAAAATGTCCACCATGAACTGTGTACTGTGGAGTACTACCATGAATTCTACCTATGTTTAGAGAATAGATTACTAAAGTAGGTTATAAGTGTTTAAGTAAATTAGTAGGCATTAACTTTTTATAATTTCAATCTGGGAGAAACATTTGACCTATTCTTTTACAAGTAGCAATATTGCTCTTAGCTGCTTAAAATGCAAGTATGAAAAGAGTACATTTATTGAATAAAATATGGTCAAAATATGGGTAGATACAATTGATTTTATAATTGTAGAGAAGAAATAAATGTTTGTTAAAAAACCCATATGAGGGGCACTTGGGTGGCTCAGTGGGTTGATCCTCTACCTTCAGCTCAGGTCATGATCTCAGGGTCCTGGGATCGAGCCCTGCATCAGGCTCTCTGCTCAGCAGGGAGCCTGCTTCCTCCTCTCTCTCTCTCTGCCTGCCTCTCTACCTACTTGTGATCTTTGTCTGTCAAATAAATAAATAAAATCTAAAAAAAAAAATAACAACAACCCATATGAGAAGTGTTTGTCACTATTTTTTTTCTAGCAATTTGTTATTTAATTCTCAGTGGGTCTTTTCTGTATGTTCATGGGCGAGTTGGCACTGTAGAGCAAGACTTCAGATGGGGATTGTAAAACTGAATATTCAGTAGTACTTCTAAGTTTTGTTAAGCTGTGTGACCTTGAGCAAGTCACTTAATATCCCTCTATCGCCAATCTCTTGTAAAAACTGAAGAAATATCTGATCTGCCTTGGTTTGCTGTTGTGAGGATCATAACAGTGTTACGTATAAGAAGGACCTTGAAAGTTTTAAGTCACTAGACAGATGGGAACACTGCTTAACCTTACGAGCTTTTAAAGTGTAAAACTTTGCTCCTACTATAAATATGATTGGATATTTCCCAAGGACTTTAATATTAAGATAAAAGAATACAGACTTGAATTCTGCAATTGAAAAGTATCCATTCCTTAACTTCAGTGTCCAGCAAAGGCAGATCAGATTTTTCAGGCCCATTGTCCTGATTGGGACAAAGAGGAACTCTGAAAAAAAAAATTATATTTAAAACATTCTGCTTGAAAGCATTGGAGAACCAATAATGCAGTGAAGAATTATATGGCTAAGATCATTTAGAAGAAAGAAATACAGAGAAGGAAACTTGGCATTTGGGTCTGCTTTCATCCTATATTGTTTGTTAATTTCAGAGGGGAAAAAAGCCACCCATGGAAGCTGAGAAGCTAAACAGAGCTTTTGATTGTTTTGCAGGTCCAATGAGACCAGGAAAAAAAAAGGAGTAAATGAATATCCATAAAGACAAAAATGTAAAGTTTTCATGCTTTGTTCTGAAATCATAATGGGGATAGGAAAAAAGAGTAAAAAGGAAATGAGATGACTCTTAGAAATTGAAAACTTATATCCTCACAAAAACCCACACACAATTGTTTATAACTGCTTTATTCATAATCGTTAAACTTGAAGGAACCAAGATGCACTTCAGTAGGTGAATAGTTAAATGAAGTGTGGAGCATCTGGATTTTGGAATATCATTCAGTATTAAAAAGAAATGAGCTATCAAGCTATGAAAATACATAGAAGAAAATTGAATGTGCATTACTAAGTAAGATATGCCCAATCTGAAGGGCCAAATTCTGTATGATTCCCACTGTATGATATTCTGGAAAAGGCAAAACTGTGAAGATGGTAAAAAAAAGTCAGCGATTGCCAGGAGTCAGAGGAAGAGAGAAATGAGTAAGAGAAGCACAGATAGTTTTTAGGGCAGTGGAAATACTCTATGTGATATTATAATGATGGATACATGTCATTATACATTTGTCCAAACCCATAGAATGTACCCCACCAAGAGGAAATGGTTTCTCAGAGTCCATAGTCTCTCATGGTTCATTTCCCCCTCCAATTCCACCCCCCCCTTCATTTTTCCCTTCCTTCTCTTATGGACTCCAAGAAACAAACAGGGTTTTAGAGGGGAGGGTGGTAGGGGGATGTGTTAGCCCAGTGATGGGTACTAAGGAGGGCATGATCATGGAACACTACATCAAAAACTAATGATGTACTGTATAGTGACTAAAATAACATAATAAAAAAAAAAAGAGGGAATGCTAATGTAAATTAGGGACCCTGGATGATGATGATGTGTCAGTGTAGATTCATCATTGGTAACAAATGTATCACTCAGGTGGGGGATATTGATAATGGAGAAGGCTGTGCACACATGGGAGCAGGGACTATTTGGGTAATCTCTGTACTTTCCTCTCATTTTTGTGGCAAACCCAAAACTGCTCCAAAAAAAGTCTTTTTAAAGAGATGGGTAGATGCGGGCACCTCGGTGGCTTAGTTGGTTAAGGTTAAACAATTAAATGTCTGCCTTGGGCTCAGGTCATGATGCCAGGGTCCTGGAATTGAGTCCTGCATAGGGTTTCTTACTCAGCAGGGAGCCTGCTTCTCCCTTTGCTTCTGTCCCTTCTTTTTTTCCTTCTGCTTATGCTGTCCCCTCTGCTTGTGCTCTCTCTCATGCTCTCTCTCCAATGAATAAATAAAATCTTTTAAAAAATGGGTAGTTGCTTTGCAAATAGACTACTCACATGATTTTTGAAAGTAAAATAAATCACATGTAGAAAGATTTAATCAATGAGGGTATTATAACACCTAACATTCTTGATTTTTTTATAGAATTATACTAAGCAGTTGAATTTTCTTATTTAACATACATAAAAACGTAGGTGCTAGATGTTATTATTAACCTCATTTTGGAAATGGGAAGACCAAGTCTTACAAGGCATAAGTGACTTGTCCAAACATTGAATCTAGGATTTGGAAACAAGCAGCCTTATCCAGAGTTCATGTTCTTGCCATACAAAAGAAGCTGAAACAATTGCATAAACAAGATTATCAAATCGGGAAAAGTTGTAGTAACTGATGTTGATGAAAAACTGCCTGTCCTATCAGCAAAAAATCATAGAATTTAAGGGTTGAAAGGACGTTAGAGGGTGCCTGGGTGGCTCAGTGGGTTAAGCCTCTGCCTTCGACTCAGGGCATGATCTCAGGGTCCTGGGATGGAAGCCTGCAGTCAGGCTTTCTGCTCAGCAGGGAGCCTGCTTCCCTCCTCTCTCTGTGTGCCTCTGTGCCTACTTGTGACACCTCTCTCTCTGTCAAATAAATAAATAAAATCTTAAAAAAAAAAAGAAAGGACCATAGATATCATCTTTCTATCTGAATATTTTCCATCAAATGGTAATTATTCTTCCATTTGGGCACCACTAATGATATTAAGCTCTTCTTTCTAGTAAAGGTTCATACCGTTTGAAACAAATCTTCTTTTTGTAGAGGTGAAATTTGTGGGTCTTTGTTTTGTTTTAGCTTCCAATCCTGATTAATGCAGAATAAGTAATTCAGATTATACTAAGTAGTTTTGAGATACTTAGATAAATCTATCATGTTTTGCATCAATTATATTTTCTTTAGGCTAAGTATTCCCAATTTTTTCCTCTTTTTCTCATGTGGCATAATTCCTGATAGCTTTCTTCAGGATATACTTATTTGTCTATGCCCCTTATTGGTATAATTGGGAAATTTCATAGGATAATTGCTGATAAACAGAAATAACTTATGTCAATACATGGAATGTAATAAAATATTTTTCTTTCAAATTTTTTTGAGAATTCAAAGTGGTGATGTTCTCAATTTCTCCTGTTAACAGGAATAGGCTATCTTAAAAATTGCAAAAACTTCATTTGTTTTTAATTTAGTCAAATATTTTTATTCTCTTTTTTTGGCTCAGAAAATAAAGTTATACAGCAGTGCTATCTTTTTTTCAGTGTAAGATTTTTTCTTTCCTTCCTTTCTTTCTTTCTTCTTTTTCTCTTTCTTTCTTTCTTCCTTTCTTCCTTTCCGAGAAAGAGCACACATATGTGCATGCATGAGAGCCAGTGGGGAAGGGGCAGGGGAAGAGGGACAGAAAGAATCCCATGCAGGTTCCATGCTCAGTACAGAGCCCAATGTGGGGCTCCATCCCAGGATTGTGACCTGAGCCGAAATCAAGAGTCAGGTGCCTAACAGACTGAGCACCCCAGGTGCTGCTGTAAAATTCCTAGCAGAGAGGTTGTTGGATAAGAATTTGTTTTAGGGAGGATAGAGGCTAGGTTGCTATAACAAAGAAAATTCCAAAATACAGTGGCTTGAATACAGTAGGATTTTATTTCTCTCCCAGAAAACAGTCTAACCAGCAGGGCAGCTCTGCCTCGTGAAATCTTTTGGAGATGGAGGCTTCCTCCATCTCATTCTTGTTCAGACATTGTCCCATCTTCCTAATCAAAACTGTGCCACTGCTCGATTCCTTGAAGCCTAAAGGAAGAGCAGCAGTTCAGGATGAGCAACTTGACTTTTAAATTGGAACTGATCTGGAAATTGTATATATATGAATTTTGCTCTATTTTTCTTTAAAGAGAATAGACTCCTATAACCAAGCTGGTTGCCAGGGGGCTGGGAAATGTGGTCCCTAGCTGAGAAGCCCATGTTTCAGCAATTTTATGGTGAAAAGAACCAGGAATTAAAATTTGGTGTGTGTTAATCTCAACCACAGAGATTATATACTTTGTCTTTATGAATCTTAAACTCTTTTTCAAAATTGCTCTACAAAGTGTTCATTTACTGAGTCTCTTCAAAATGTTAGTAACCACAATAATTTGTAATATAAACAAATAAAAAATTTCAACTACAGAAAATGGTTAATAAAATCAACATCAACAGATCTGGGAAATAATTGACTCAGTAAGCCAACATCTCATTTATAGAAACAGAAGGGTGTGGGCATATTACGAATTTGTGGGCTGGTCACAAGCATTTACCATGTCATAGGCTTTAGTGAATATAATCCACGTGCAGGATAGGGAGCAGAATTTATCTTGTAGGTTGCTAAAGGAGTCATTTAACAGAATTTCTTTTTACCACCTTCTCTGTGGCACTTGCTGTTTTGCTCTAAATGCCATCTCACCAAACATCCACTCAAAGCTATAATCTAGTAATACTACAGTGATAAAATCACTCACATTTCTCACGGATGCTGGTATTTTTTCAAATGAATATTGCTTGCACTGGCGAGTCACTTGCTACTTTTTCACTGTTGTATCAAAGATAGTGTTTGCATATACAAGATAAGATGATTAAGTGGAACCCAAAATTTGCATATGTTTAGTCATTTTTGAGGACATCAAAATAGATTATACCACACCATTAATAAAGTAACCAGATGAGATCGGGCATGTTCAGGGTGGTATGGCTGTAGATATTAATAGAGTAACCAAAACATCATTCTGCATCCCTTCAGTTCCAATCATAGGCTACAGAGCCTTGTGCTATTCATTTCTGACACACTGGATTCTAGTCTCTCTCAACTTATTTTCTGTTCGTGTTCATCTTTGAAAGTTTTGCTTCAGGATCGTATCATTGAACTGCACAAATTCTGATGGAAGAAGCCAACACACGCAGAATTTCAAAGTGCATCTCCATTCTTTAGCTTGAGATGGCCAGTCCATAGCCACTACTAGAACTTCTTCTTGGAGAGTTGTGTACTGGATATATGCAGCGAGGAGGAAAGAGTCTCTCACCTCCAGGATCTTACACGGTAGTTTGTGAGGATAAAATACACTCTAAGAAGCAACCATTTACCAAGCCGAATTTTAAACGAATTCATTGTTTTTTCTCACTCCAACATCCAATTAATCATAAATTCTCATATTTTAATTTTTCATGCCCACAGCTACAAGTTTATCATCATTCCAACAGCGCTCTCACTTGTTCTGCTGGCTGCGGTTTGTTTATCTCCCTCCAGTCCATTCTCACTGAGAGAAGTTCCCTCCACTCTTCACCTTAGTTTGAACACTTAAAGCAAAATTTGTTGGTGAGCGAATTGTCACATATGGGTATAATTAAACACAGGTAAGGTGATAACTCTGTCCACATGCACGTAACCTGTCTATGGATCAGTCAGTACACTATCCTGCCACCTTTCTCCATGTTCTCGTGGAACATACTTACTCTGCCCTCCACAAGAGACTGAATGCCCAGGGTTGAAATCTGATGATGTCATCCACATTCTCAGTTTAAAACCTTTCAGTATGCCCTCAATATTCTTAAAGTCGACACCCTCTAATACTGACTCTTGAAATTTCTGATGTGGTGTTGCCTCGCTCTCGGGGCTTATCTCTAGTCATTACTCTCCTCGTGCTGAAGGCTGCCATTTGAAACTATTTGTCATTACCCACACTTTATACCTTCTCTTGCCTGTAGGCTTTTGTACCTGCTGCTTCTTTCCTGGAAATAACATCCCTTTCACTTTTCTTGTAAATTCCTCCTTTTCTTCCATGGCCCCAGTCTAAGAACTAAGGTTATCTTTCTTAAATGCTCCCATAAAAAACTGTACCTCTTTTATCATAACCCTCATAGAATTGGATTGTTATTTCCAATTTATGTGGTCGGACTCTCATGGAAACTCAAAGTCCTTGAACACAGATAAGATCTGTTTTTGTCCTTTTCTGCCAGCTGGCTAGTACAGTATTTAACACATAACAAATATATAATAATTATTTGTTGAATAGAAATTCATAAAGAAACAATGTACAGTATAGATTAAATGTATTTGTGTCAGATTAAGAAAAAAAGTTTTATTCTTTGTTAAATATTTACTCTATGCCAGACATTGGTGATAACATGGTGAACATGACAAAACGCCTGTCATCCTAGAACTCTAGTTTAGTTCCTTTTTCTTCTTTTCTCCATAAATCTTATTTAACTACCACATTTGTTATTATCACCTTTTAAGAAAATACTCGGGAGAACCCCAAATTTCAATACAATCCTACTCTATAAATAATAGAGTTAGAGAAGACTGGAATTTATTATTGAAATAAAATTTCCATGAATCTAGTAGAAGGAAATTGATTGACCTTTCAAAAGAGATACATAGCATAGGAGAGAATGCAGAAAGACTTATTTCAGAAAAAAAAAATGACCGAGTAGCTTGTCTGGAGTGAAGATAATCTGAGGGGTAAGTACAAAATAGGAGGTCTGAGGATTGTAAATGAGATCTGAGTCATGGAAAGGGATTTGGGGAAATGAAGACCTGAATGATTAAGCTTTGCATAAGTAGGAGTTACATTATCCTAGTAGATTGACATACAACATGGGTGTGGGAGAAGCTAAATGGTAAAGTATTAAGGAGGGCACTTGTAATGAGTACTGGGTGTTATATGCAAGTGATGAATCACTAAATTCTACTCTTGAAACCAATATTACACTATATGTTAACCAACTAGAATTTAAGTAAAAACTTCTAAAAAAAGATTAACATACAACAATAATATAGTAGATGATTTATAAGTAAGATATGTAATAAATATTTTTAAACATCTGGTTATATAGAAATATAAAATGAGAAGCTTTAAATTATAGTGAAAATTTGGAAATGCATTAAAACATCTTTGACAATCTCTAATGAAGACAGAAACTTTCAGTCTGGTAATTTTAGTCCTTAAAATATTAGATAAATGCCCATGCCAGCATGAATAACTTTGGCCTTTAGTAGTTTTGTTTAAAAGCTTCAAAAGTTATCATAGTCTAGAACTTTGTGAGATTGCTATATTTTGAACATGAGAAAATTTTAAGGTATACATCAGAAGAGTTCTCTTTAGAGGCACCTGGGTGGCTCAGTCAGTTAAGCATCCAACTTGATCTCAGCTCAGGTCTTGATCTCAAGGTCCTGAGTTCAAGCCCTGCATGGGGCTTCGTGCTGGGTGTGGAGCATACTTTAAAAAAATGTGTTGTCTTTATATATTTGAAAGCTATCTGAAGAGGATGATAATCTCCTAATCTATATCTTCAGTGAAAAGAGAATGAAAAGAATTGTGCTTTCCCTGTGTGAAGATGAATAAAAGAAACCTCACTTAAAATGCAGTTGGGAGGCCCTGATAGAGGAGCTGTTGCACACTTGTTACAGCTTGCATAGTTCAGCACAAAGAAAGAAGATTTCCTCCCAGCCCAGCAACAGCAAGGTGTCCTTGCCTGTAGCCAGTGAGAAGCTGCCTCACTTGGAACTCTAATTTTTCCTCCACTGGACTTCTGAGAAACCTGTCCCAACTGCCCCCTTTTTTCCTATTTTTTTTTTCCTTTGTTTTTTAAACTTGCTTATAGTTCACCATAGTTTGTTTGTGGTTGTTAAGAGTGAGAGACAGTCTGTTTTGTGTGAATGGAGTTCTAGAACCTTGGATTCCCCACCAAAAGGTTTATATGAGGATCTGGCCTCAGAATAAAGACAGCCAGAGGGAAAGTAGTGAGCACAAAGCAGTTTATTAAAGCGAAAGTACACTCTCAAGGTGGGAGAGAGGGTAGGTGCCCCTAGGTTGTTTTGGGATTGGATATTACTGGGTCTTTGTGGGCTGGGAGGACCTGTGATGTACAGTGGGGTAATCTGTAATGGAGGTTGTTTCCAATCATTTGGGGGACTCCTCCCACAGGTGGGTTGGGAAACTTTTGACCTTGCAAGGTTTCTGTCAGAACCATTATGGCACCCTTTCTCCATCAGGTGGCTGTTCCTGCAATACAAATGCATTACAATGAATGTAGGGATTACCTTGGGGCAGAGGTGGAAAAGGAGAATGCATGCTCTGCCCCTGTGGCTCTTGGTCTGTCAGGACCAAGATCTTAGAAGCCCCAAGGTAAGGATGCTGAGCTCTTGGGTTTCCAATATGTAGTTTTGTTTTGTTTTGTTTTGTTTTGATCACTGTCCTTGCCTCCAACTCATGTCTTTCCCATTCCCCTTCAAGGATTTGGGACTCTGCCTCTGGGCGTTCCTCCTGCTGCTCTTGCTTAGCTTCTACCTAACATCCTGAACTGCAGTTACTCTGCCATTCTTGAATAAACTCATTTTGCTAACATAATAACTGGCTATTTTATTTTTTAAGGTTAACAATTGAAACAAGAGCTTTGGGATAAATACAAGAAAAACACTTACACACATTAGAGATTGATAAACACATTTACTTGGACTCTCAAAGAGGAAGTTTTTACAAATTAATATAAATGTTCCAATAGTATAGTTAAAAATGCTACTCCTATTGATACTGGGTCATTGAGCCCAACAGTCAAGAAAGAATTCTTGAGATGCTTTTAGGTGCAAAAAGGTGATTTTATTATAGCATGGGGACAGGACCTGTGGGCAGAAAGAGCTGCACTGGGATTGTAAGAAGTGACAGGTCATATACTTTTTAGTTAGTGGGGGTTAGGGAACAGCCTAAGTCTCTAAGGAACTTAGAAGCAAGGCTTTCAGGACCTTGAGGGGCTAGCTGCTTATGTTAAGGTTACTTTTTCTGTCTTTGAATATTTATTTATTTATTTTATTAAGAGAGAGAGCACATGCGTGCACAGGAGGAAGCAGGATGGGTAGAGGGAGAGGGAGAGTGAAACTCAAGCAGAGTCTGCTTGAGCATGGAGCCAGATGTGGGTCTCGATCTCACAACCCTGAGATTACAACTTGAGCCGAAATCAAAAGTTGGATACCCAACCGACTGTACCACCCAGCTGCCCCAGGTTACTTTTAATCTTTAATAAAACATAAACACTGGGGCACCTGGGTGACTCAGTCAGTTAAGCACCTTTGGTTCAGGTCATGATCCCGGGGTCCTGGGATTGAGCCCTGCATAGAGCTCCCCACTCAGCAGAGAGTGTGCTTCTCCTTCTCACCGCCACTACCCTTCACCCTGCTGCTTGTGCTTTCTCTGTCAAATAAATGAATAAATATTTAAAAAATAAAACAAATAAAACAAAAACATTAAGGCACTAAGGCAACCATGAGTTCCCTAAGGAACGTCACACTCTGTATGTTTCAGGTATCTGTCAGTGGGCTGCAAGCTGTAAGATTTAATTTAAGCTACATTTCTCTTGCCTTTGTTTTCCTCATCACTAGCTTCCTCCAAGAAAACTGAAAGTTCTTGGAGTTTGATTAGTAAAGCAATCGATGATTCATTAAAGAGTCATCTTTGAACATTAGCTGTATACAGAACAGCACTTTATTTTTTAATTATTTTTTTTAATTTAAATTCCAGTTAGTTAACATCCAGTGCAATATTGGTTTCTGGAGTAGAATTCATTGACTCATCACTCACATATAACACCCAGTGCTCATCACAAGTGCCCTCTTTAGTACCCATCACCGATCTATCCCATCCCCCACCTGCCTCCCTCCATCCTGTTTGTTCTCAATCATTAAGAGTCTGAGGAATTCTTTCCCTCTCTCCTTTTTCCTTTTCCTCTTCCCATATGTTTATCTGTTTTCTTTCTTAAATTTCACATATGAATGAGATCATATGGTATTTGTCTTTCTCTGACTGACTTATTTAATTTAGCATAATATACTCTAGCTCTATCCACATTGTAGCAAATGGGAAGATTTCCTTTCTTGATGACTGAGTGATATTGCACTGTGTGTGTATATATACCACATCTTTATCCATTCATCAGTTGCTGGATACTTGGGTTCTCTCCATACTTTGGATATTGTTGATAATGCTGCTGTAAACATTGGGGTGCATGGATACCTTCGAATCTGTATTTTTGTATCCTTTGGGTAAATACCTAATAGTGCAATTACTGGGTCATAAGGTAGTTCTATTTTTAACTTTTTGAGGAACCTCCATACTGTTCTCCAGAGTGACTGCTCCAGTTTGCATTCTCACCAACAAGGCAAAACAGGTTCCCTTTCTCTGCATCCTCGCCAACACCTATTGTTTCTTGTGTTGTTAATTTTAGCCATTCTGATAGGTGTAGGTGATATCTCATCCTGGTTTTGATTTGCATTTCCCTGATGATGAATGATGTTGAGCATCTTTTCATGTGTCTGTTAGCCACCTGTATATCTTCTTTGGATGTCTTCTGTCCATTTCTTAACTGGATTATATTTTTTTGGGGTGTTGAGTTTGATAAATTCTTGACATATTTTGGATACTAACCTTTTATCAGATATGTCATTTGCAAATATCTTCTCCCATTCCATAAGCTGCCTTTTAGTTTTGTTGGTTGTTTCCTTCACTGTGCAGAAGCTTTTTCTCTTGATGAAGTCCCACTAGTTCATTTTTGCTTTTATTTTCCTTGCTTCTGGCGACATATCTAGTAGGAAATAGAGCACCACTTTAAAAGAGTACATACCAGCCTTAAGTAGCTAGTGATAATTTTCTTTTAAGAAGGGTATTTAAAGTAAACTCCCAGATTCTTGGAAATTTTTTCTTTGAGACACACATTTTAATTATTTGACTGAGAATCTTTCTAAGGAGGATAGGTCAAAGGACAAAAGAGTAGAAATGAGAAAGTCGTAGAATGGAGAAAGAAAGAAGAGCATCAGGGAGGGGGTCAAAGTAATAGAGGCAAAAATAAGGTAACACAAATGTGAAGAGACAGAATGAAGGAAGACAGAATGTATGCTGTGTACCCATTACCCTGAGACTGGCTATTGTGACTGACAAGAAATCTCGGATTTCTTTGAGAAACACACGTCTGCATCAGTAGTTTTCAAAAAGATCTTCATAGGAGAAGCATCAGTAGCACCTGGGAGCTTGTTAGACTTGCAAATTCTTGGGTCCCCGCCCAGAATGCCTAAATCAGAATTCAGGAGGTGCAGCACAGCAGGCTGTATTTTAATAAGCCCCTGGGGGCGCTGACACACCCTCAAATTGAATAGCACTTCTATTTCTTGCTCATGTAACTATTTCTTGAAGATATGCAGCAGGTGACCTTCAAAAGTTCAAGACTCAGACTTAATAGGATCCTTTGGCTCTACCTGCCTCTACATCTGCACAGTCCTTCCTAACCAGCTCTGATTAGACCCTGATTCTGCTTTTCTGAGAGGCACTCCCTTATCTGGTGTTCTGAGAGCAACTTTTATGTTCATTCTCCTCCTTGGCCAAATCTCATGTAAGTAATGGGAATTATGCTTTGTCTGTTTCATGGTTTTATAGCTTTAACAGCACACTCTGTTCATACCATGTGGGGGTCCTTAATGTTATTTAAATATCCACATAGCCAAATTTTGTTTGATTGTTTTTATCTGGCTTATGTATGGTTTCATGGGCAATATAATTCCTCAAAAATTCCTTGCATAGTCAGATTAGATATTTGTAGACTTCTAAGCTCTTCTATGTGCTGTTGTGCCAATAACTATAAACTATACCCAACATTCGTTATTAAGCATAATTCTTAAGACTGGTTACTTTTTTTTTTTTTTTTTTTTTGCCTTTCACATATGTTTCTCTCTCTTTAGTTAAGGGTGGCTACTTCAGGGCTATATCTGATTCGGTGTGTTTAAGTAGAGAAGCATTAGTCTGAATTTTGCTACATGGCTGTTTCTTTATGTGGTTTTGTTGCTAAAACCTTTCTTAGTCTTTATGCTGTCTGAGGTATAAAAACTGTTTGTGTGTGTGTTTGTTTAACTCTGTGAGATCTCATATTTCTGGATTCTTTCTTTCTCCTTTTCTTTCTTTTTTTTCTTCTTTAACTTGCAGACTGCTCCTTGTTTGCCTGGGGTTATCTTTTCCTTCTGTATTGCTAACACTAGCCAGTAGAAAACCTAGCAGTTTGTTTTCCAGCCTCTATTCTCTAGAGTTCCAGGCCTAGGTTTTTTTTTTTTTTATCATGTTAATGCAGGTGGCATTTTTGCCCCAAGTTTATCACAGCATAGTGTGGCTCTCCCATTTCCCGCTTCCACAGCAGTCTTCCTGCTCACAGCCACATGATCACTAAGGTGGTACAACCATAGCGTCTTGGTTGAAGGTACCGATTTGTGCACAAATTAAAGTAACATGAGTTCATATAAAAGTAATCCCTACTCTTGGCATTTTGATACAAAAGAACTTTATTTTGATTACACACCGTTCAATGCTGGTATCACAAAGTGTTGGAGGACTCAGGCACCTTTAGTCTATGGTTTTGAATTTGCCCTCCTCCTTGTCCTCTGGGTCCTGTACGTTCACCCAGTGAGTGGAAAAAGAGAGCACACGATGACATCAAGGCGTCTGTGGGTCAGACCTGGAAGGAGTGCCTTTCACCTCTGCCTACCTTCCATGTCTGCACCTAACTCCCAGGGGGTTGAGAGGTGTAGTTGAGTTGTGAGCTCAATGGGAAATGGGAAAGAATTTTGTTTTGTGGTAGAAGATATTTCAGGCTCTGCCACATCAAAGAGAAATGACAAGCAATAGTAAAGGAGAGTGTGGAAGAACAATGAGAGGAAGAAAACATGTTGACAGATGAATAGTAGACATAAAGGGAAAGGGAACTTTGGAATGAGAATTTGTCATTTCATCTTTAGGATTATGAACTATAAATATCTGTGTCTGTATTTCCTTCCTTTATAGATTAAAACAAAAACAAAACTGAGTTTTCAAAAGCCTGATAACTTTCCTAATTTTGCACAGCCAAGAATGGTTATTCTTAAATTCAGATCCAAAGATGTCCAAAAAGAAAGTCATGCTCTTTCCACTTGAAGGAAGATACACACATACACCTACACCCATTAATATCCATCCAATAGTGGGTTATACCCCCTGGAGCCAAATGATGTTTGACTTTATACTCAGAACTTCATTATTCTTCTGGCAGTTTTTCTTTCTGAGAGATGTATCAGGTATAGTATGCTTAATACTTGTTACTAATTTGATTAGTTAAGAAAATATGGTTAACTAATTTAACCTGAGTATAAATTGGTGATAGTACATCACCCAGAATAAAGACTTTCATTAGAAATGTAAAATAATAAAAAAACTTGAAATGAAGAGATTTATCCTTTGAATCTACATGCGTAAATGTTCTTGCATTGTTCATTCAGTAAAATACACAGCAGTTTATTTAATTACTATCATTTGTCTTCAAAAGCAAATATTTACAAACTACATGAATTCCTCCAACACTCCATAGCTTTTAATCTGAACTGAGAAAGCAAGCTTCAAACTGATGGTTTTTGTTTAAAAAGATCCAAATGTATGAATAAATATGTGATTAATTTTTATTATTATACTAGAACAGAAACAAATGAATTCTCTTTATGCAAACAACCATTTTTCTCTAAAACCTTTATCCGAGAGCCATGGGAGATATGGCTGTGAAGGAAGCTATTTTTGTTCAGTCCTTTAAAGAATGAAAATGTTCTTAAGCCACCATGTAAATAAGGCTTTTATATCAGTTGTGTATATTATTGTCCTATTTAAAATTGTAAGTCTCTTAATAGGCCATTTATTTTTCCATATAAACAAAAATACAGACTTCTATATTTTTGACATACTCAGGTCTTTGGAGAGAAACTGCTGTCTTGGGTGTAGCCCCCTCAGACTATACTCTTTTTTTGGGGGGGATGCTGTTCATCAGTCTTCTCATTCTTGAAAACAGAACCTTATTGTAGCTCTAAGATAGGTCCCACCTCTTTATGTGCATAGTTCTGAAAATAACCAAAAGGTTCCAGTTTAACTTTGGGAGACATTGAAACATTAAAAGTTAAACCAAGGCATATTAAAAATTTAAGTTTATTTGAGCCAACATCGATCTGAATTGGGCAATGACAAACCAGAAATGTTTTAGGAGTGTTTGCTCCCAGGAGCTAGAGAGAAAGACATATGGAGAATGTTCAAAGCAAGGAACGGAAATTATTTGATTGGCCTCAACTTAAAGCCCAATTAGCTGTTTGTGATTGGTTGCCCCTACTGTCTTGATTTTGTAAACTCAAGGCATTTATAGGCTTAGATTTTGGTTTGCTTAGATAGGCTGTCTGGCATTAGAGTCACCTCAGTCTGATGGCTTCCTTGTTTAAATACAATGAAAAATATTTAGTTGAGGGGTGCCTAGGTGGTGCAGTCAGTTAAACATCCAATTCTTAATTTTGGCTCAGGTCATGATCTCAGGGTTGTGAGATGAGCCCCAGGTCTGGCTCTGTGTGAAGTCTGCTTGTCCCTCTCCCTCTGTTCCTTCCCCTGCTCTCTCAAATAAATAAATGAATAAAATCTTCAAAAAAATGTTTAGTTGAGGGACACCTGGGTGGCTCAGTCAGTTAAGAGTCTGCCTTTTGCTGAGGTTATGATCCCAGGGCCCTGGAATTGAATCCCACATCAGGCTCCTTGCTCAGTGGGGAGCTTGCTTCTCCCCCTTCTTCTGCTCTTTCTCTCTGACAAATAAATAAAATCTTTAAAGAAAAATTTAGTTGAGAAGGTTAATGGAGTGAATTATTATTATTTATAGATGAATAAGATTAAATGTATATATATTGTAGACCATGAGTACTGTTTATGTAAATATACACTCTAAATGTGGTCCTGCCAGTTCCCATGCTCCCATAAGATTAAATTACATATGTGTGAACTCATCGAATTTTAAGACTAGACTCTACATAGCCCATAGGCTCCCTGCAGAAACCCAACTAGATTGACCACATTGCACAGAAACACTAGAATCGTCGCTTGTCTTAGCTTTTGTATTCTAAAAGCAGAGAATTCTTATTTGCTCTTTCTGCATATGACCAAACCCCTTGATTCAGAATGAGTCTCCATTCATTTTTTTTTTCTATAGTCTTTTCTATTTCATTTTCTGTTAGCTATGACACAGATTGTGTAATGTATAAACCTAAAGAAGCAGAAACATCACTATGACGGTATGTTTTTCAAATTGCTGCAAAAGTTGCTAGTGTGTCCTTTTATAGGTTCTTCTCCCTTATGATCATGTCAGTGAGAGGATTTATTAAAATTATTTGATGAGTGGAAAGACTTCTAGAACTCTTCTTTGTCTTCACCTGCTATTCAACAAAATATTACTTTGTATTCATTTTCTGTTACATTGATGTTCTTCTCTGTTGAGACAAATTTTTGTCATTTAAGACTTTCTTACTCAGATAGCTGAGTGTTGTTTAAAGTTAAATTGAGGCATATTAAAATTGTAAGGGTTTCTGCAATTGCACTACTGGGTATTTACCCCAAAGATACAGATGTAGTGAAAAGAAGGACCCTTTGTACCCCAATGTTCATAGCAGCAATGACCACAGTCACCAAACGGTGGAAAGAGCCAAGATGCTCTATCTATGAATGGATAAAGAAGATATGGTCCATATATACAATGGAGTATTATGCCTCCATCAGAAAGGATGAATACCCAACTTTTGTACCAACATGGACAGGACTGGAGGAGATTATGCTGAGTGAAATAAGTCAAGCAGAGAGAGTCAATTACATATAGTTTCACTTACTTGTGGAGCATTAGGAATAACATGGAGGACACTGGGTGAAGGAGAGTAGAAGGGTGTTGGGGGAAATCGGAGGTGGAGACAAATCATGAGAGACTGTGGACTCTGAGAAACAAACTGAGGGTTTTAGGGGGGAGGAGGGTAGGAGTTGGGTGAGCCTGGTGGTGGGTATTATGGAGGGCACGTATTGCATGGAGCACTGGGTATGGTGCATAAACAATGAATGCTGGAACACTGAAAAAAATATAATTTTTTTAAAAAATAAAAAAAGTAAGGGCTTATCTGAGAAAAAAATTAATTTGAGTTGGACAACACCAAACTAGAAGTGGTTAGGAACATTCCTTCATGGAGACATTTATAGAGAGAAGATGGATGCAAAGTAAGGAGATCATTAGTTGGCTCGACCTTAAAGTCTAGTTAGTTGTATATGATTGGTTATTCTTACAGCATTTTGGTTTCATAACCCTGAGGCAATTACAGGATTAGATTTTAGTTTGCTTATGTAGGCCACCATGGTGTTAGAGACACATCAGTCTAATGGCCTCCTTATTTAATTAACTTAACAGTGTATTGTTAACCTTAAAAATAAAATAGCAAGCTATTTTATCAGCAAAATGGATTATTTGGGAATAACAAAAAAATGCAATTCAGGACATGCAAACTATGGCAAAACTGTAGCAAGTCTGGAGAACAAAGGAGAAGAATGTTCTTTTATAGAGGAAAGGGAGGAGTTGGGAGGGGCTGTTACAAACAAATTCATTGGAGTAAATTGGGAATTCAGAATGTGTAGTGGCTTTTCATTGGCTGAGTTGTGACAGTATGTCATTGGATGGGCTGTTGCTGGGTGAGGAAGAAATCTTTCAAACTCCTTGCTGGAGCAGTAAAGTTTAGGCTTCTTGTTGAGAATGCAAGGCACCTTTCTTCCTGTTAGGGTCTAGGACTGATGATGAATGGTAGGGTGTGAGAGCTTCCCCTTCTGGCCTTCTAACTCTTATTTTATTTTTAATTTATTTTTAATTTTTAATTTCTTATTAACATATAATATATTATTAGCCCCAGGGATACAGGTCTGTGAATCACCAGGTTTACACACTTCATAGCACTCACCATAGTATATACCTTCCCCAATGCCCATAACCCATGAGTTTTCCTTTATCCAATTCACAGTATAGTTAAAGATAAATTTAAAGGGACCTCGAAGACTTTCTTGTTCACTATCCTTGTTGTGTGAAGAAATAAAAATCTCAGAATCATGTGGCTTGCCCAAGAATAATCCACTCTTGAAAGTCAAAGGTGGCCCTGGAACAGAGACTTGTGGTTCTAATTTCCTAATCCCCACCCCCTCACTAATTCTTACTGACTATCCTCTCTTAGATAGGTAAATGGAAATATTTGAATGCTTTTTCTCCAGATACTTGATTCTACATAAGTGAATTCAAGGTACACATTGGATAATTAAAAGGGAATTTTATGGCTGTGACATTTATTTTTTATTTATTTATTTTTTTAAAGATTTTATTTATTTATTTGACAGAGATCACAGGTAGGCAGGGAGGCAGGCAGAGAGAGAGAAAGGAGGAAGCAGGCTCCCTGCTGAACAGAGAGCCCGATGTAGGACTCAATCCCAGGACCCTGAGATCATGACCTGAGCTGAAGGCAGAGGCTTAACCCACTGAGCCACCCAGGTGCCCCATGGCTGTCACATTTAAACACAGATATCCAATTACAAAATTTGGAGGTCCCAAATAGATGGCTAACAATTATTAAATAATCTGTAGTCACATTTCATTTCTGGCAGTGCTAATTCTTGCTAGCTATGATACTAAACATCAGGTAATGTAATATAATTGATAATATAATTTTCAAATATACAGCTTTGTGGATACAGTCGGTAGGGTCAATCTGTGCAATTCATAGATATATTTGGTAGTTTGTAGGCAACTTTTGAAAGAAAGATTGATATTTATGTTACAGGATTCATGACTGAAGAAGGCAGTTGAAACAGATAAACACAAGGCACTAAGTGAATTTACAGTAACACATATTATCAGGTGCTTAGAATTAGGTTCTTATTGCATTAGAACAAAGAAATATAGTTGAAAGAGTTAACATATTTTAGAAATACTCTTTTTTAAAATACAGAATATAACATAACTCAAATGAGATAAAATCTTTATAGTATTTTTAAAAGAAAAAATTTTCTTAGCCAAAAGGAAAATAAATACATTTTTCTTAATGATGTTATTTGTGGGGTGCCTGGGTGGCTCAGTCGGTTAAATGTCTGCTTTCAGCTCAGGTCATGATCCCAGGGTCAAAAAATCAAATAAATAAAATATTTTAAAAAATAAGTAAAAACAAAAAATAAAAAACCAAAAGATTGTATTTATTTATTTGAGAGTGCAAGCGAGAGCAAGAGAGAGAGAGCATGAGTTGGGGGGTGGGCAGAGAGATAAAGAGAGGGAGAATCAGGCTCCGCATTGAGCAGGGAGCCAGCCTCAGGGCTCAGGTCCCAAGATTATGACCTGAGCCAAAGGCAGCTACTTAACTGACTGAGCCACCCAGGTGCCCCTAAATATATTTTAAAGTAAGAACAAAAGAATATAATTAGCTTTTCTCCAACTGTGAGGAAAAATGAGAAGAAAATCTTCACTGTAGTGTGTTAAATAATAGTTCTCAATTTTTTTTTAATTTTTAAGCTTTAGTTCTCAATTTTTAAAAATGGAATTAGTCAATAGAAAAGATAATTTCCTTGAGGTTTTTAATATAACTCAGAACTTTATGGACTCTTTATAGAAAAGAAGTGACTTTTTCATTGACAGTTAATTATTAAATTACCAATTTATAAAATAGTGTGTTTCTTGTATTGATTTTGAAAGGAACATGAATATCAGTGTAATGGGTTATTAGTCAATCACTTGTATTAAGAATTAGCTATTAATTGTGAAGTAGATGGTAAACATATTATTCAAATAATTCTCACAATAGAATTTTCACTTTGGGTTCCCAAATGAGGTAACGTTATGTGAATGTCTCAGTACCAACTTAATTGTTTTTTCTCTGGAAATAATGTCTTCATAAATGTCTATATATTTTAGATTGAATAATGCACTTTAGGGAATATTCCAGTGATATATTGCTAACTATGTTGTAATATCAAATTCAGTTCAGTACTCAGTGATTCTTTTTTAAAAATTCATAATCATCAACAAACAATACAAAATCTAAGGTAAAAGTAAATTAGAAAGTTAGAAAGGAAATTGGAGGAGAGGTATTTATCACTGTTGAAATATTAGCTAATTATAACCAAATATAGAGTGAGAAAATGAAGTAGTTATGGTGTGAATTAGAAAATAGATACTTCTGTGAAAAGACAAAACCATAACTCTTATCAGAAAAGCTGAGTTCCTATGCATAAAATGGTAAAGGAGAAGGAATTTTTACACGTTGGGTAAGTAAACAAGATTGAAAACTCTAATTTTTTTAGTGGTAGAGAAATATATTTAATTATTCAACAATCTAAAGTTACCACTTGTGAGTAAAGCACCAAATATTATTTCCTTATAGTTGTGAATATGTACAAAGGTAAAAAAGGGGGGAGGATTTCCAAAATATTTCAATGATCTATTCCAGATGTGAATTCACATAGAGTCTAAAGATGTCAATTAGAATCAATTATTCAGAAGCTGATTGTTCAGAAGACAACTTGGTATTCAGTGTAGCCTGAGAGGCCCTTGAAGGAGCCCTCTGGTGCCTGCTTCATCACCTTCTAGTTGTCATTGTATTTGGCAACTTTGTCCAGGTAGCAGGTTAGATCCACGACTGGCCTGTAGTGTTTGGACAATAAACAATAATTTTAAAAGTATAAAAAAATATAAATGGTATGTGTTTCTAATAAATTAAAACTGGGGGTGAGGACACAGAAGTCTATGCCAGTGAGCTTCCCATTCAGCTGAGGGATGACCTTGCCTACAGCCTTGGTGGTGCCAATAGAAGCAGGGTTAATGTTCTGAGCAGCCTCTCAGCCATCACACCACAGCTTTCTAGAAGCATTGTCCATGGTCTTCTGGGTGACAGTGATGGTATGGACTGTATTCATGAATCCCTCTGTGATACCAGAGTTATCATGGATGACCTTGGCCCAAGGGGCCAAGCAGTTGGTTCTGCAGGAGGCATTGCTGACAATCTTGAGGGAGTTGTCATACATCTTATGGCTCACACCCATCACATACATGGGGTACATCAGCAGAAAGGGCTGAGATGTTGACCCTCTTGGCCCCACCCTTAAAGTGAGCCCCAGCCTTCTCCATGGTGGTAAAGACCTCAGTGGACTCCACAAAATACTCAGCACCAGTATCACCCCATTTGATGTTGGTGGGATCTCCCTCGTGGAAGATGGGAGTTGGGCTTTCCATTGATGACAGGTTTTTCGTTCTCAGCCTTGCCTGTGCTGTGGACTTTGCTGTGGGTTCGGTCATCAATGGTGACAGTATCCACTTTGCCAGAGTTAAAATAGCCCTGGTGACCAGGCACTCAATATGGCCAAATCCATTTACTCCAGCCCTCACCTTCATGTCTCAGGGACATATGCTAGAAGATGTGGTTGTCTGTCAAAAGGAGAGGAGCAGAGAATCATATTTTAAAATATTTTTATATTGATGACAAGAGTTTGATAGTCTTCCCATTAGTAAGAGATAACTTGAAAGTAATGGAAGAATATAGTGAATATCCACTTTAGTAATTATGAAATAAAAATTCAAAGGATTGGGGCACCTGGGTGGCTCAGTGGTTAAGCCTCTGCCTTCGGCTCAGGTCATGATCCCAGGGTCCTGGGATCGAGCCCCGCATCAGGCTCTCTGCTTGGTGGGGAGCCTCCTTTCCCCTCTCTCTGCCTGCCTCTCTGCCTGCTTGTGATCTCTCTCTCTCTCTGTCAAATAAATAAATAAAATCTTTAAAAAATTTCAAAGGATTGATATTAAAATAGATAACATTTAAATTTTGTCTTTTACTCTATGTAAACTATTTGATGCTTTCGTTGTGTAGTAGTCATTTATTATGCCAGCATATTGGAAGATCAGTGGTCTGAGTAAAAAGGTAGAAAAGGTAGATTTCAACTTCTCCATTTCAGTCATTTTTAACCAGGGATGTCCAGAGTGATCTACACAGTCATTTTTAAGTGATTGAAATGAGTTTGTACAAGAAACAGTAATTTTAAAAGAATAAAAATCTTATACATGGTATGTATGTCTAATAAATTAAAATTTCCATTCAGTTTCACAAACAATCTGGGATTTTAACACTCCCTTTAATACTCTTGCCCATCTTGGAAGTTACTATTTTTACCGCAATTTTTACTGTAATGTATTTTTTTTTTTCTGTATTTAGTGGGTTAGGCTCTGCACAAAAGCTATCCAGGCAATCAACCATAGGCATGATGAGCATTTCAAATAAGAGAAGAAATGTGTGCACTTGTGAATTATATGTTCAGATTCATTGCCCATTTTTCAGAAGTATCAACGTCCTCTTATTTGTTTGTAAGATACCTGAACAGACCATCATACCCTTGATAATATCATGTAATAACTAGGTACCTAGGTCTGAGCCTGATGGTGTAAGCTCAAATTCCAACTCCATCATCTATTTGCTGAAAAACATGGATCAAGTAAGTAAACTAACACTTCCTCACTTTTCTCATCTATAAAATGAGGACAGTAATACTACCCATATCTATTATTGTTAGCAAAGTTAAAGCCTTAATATATGTAAAATATTTAGAAACTTTGTTCCTAAATTTCCTCTTGCATGAAATGAGGATAATCATACCATTTCGTAGCACTATCATGAGACTAAACACTTTTATATATATAAAGTGATCTGAATAGCGCTTGGCATGTGGTTACTGCTGTGTAACTAATGTCCAGTGGACAGCAACTCCCTATTACTATACAGTGTAAACAATTGGGCTTATGTTGTGTTTTGTAAAGTTTTGAGTTTTTATGCAATGGTAACATGTTATAGGCAAGATGGTAGTCGTGCCATTGCATTCTTTACATGGTTGTCTTAATCTGCTTGGGGTGCCATAACAAAATTCCATAGACTGGGTGGTGTAAACAACAGACATTTCGTTCTTGTACTTTTAGAGTCTGGAAAGTCCAAGATCAAGGTGCTGGGAGATTCCTTTGCTGGCAAGTGACTCCTTCTTGACCTTAGAGGACTTTTTTTTTTTTTTGCATTTTCATCACATGGAAGAGATTGCAGGAGAGCTCTGGGCTCTTTTTGGCCAAAGGGTCAAAGCTCCTTTGGCCAGAACTCTTTTTGTTTTCTTAAAAGAATACTAGTCCCATCATTGAGGGCCCCACTCCCGGGACCTCATCTAGACCTAATTGCCTCCCAAAGGCCCATCCCTCTGAAAATATCACATTGGAGATATATGAATATGAATTTGAGGGATTTGGGAATGCAAATATTCAATACATAACAATAATTGTCATTTCAATCTCTGTGTATCTTACAGGTTTGATGCTTTTATTATCCCACTTTTCAAATCAGGAAACTACTCTGTTCCAACATATATTTGAAAAGTTGTTTTAACTTTTTATATTGGACTTGAGATTCATCATTAAGGTTTTTTTTTTAAAGATTTTATTTATTTATTTGACAGACAGAGATCACAAGTAGGAAGAGAGGCAGGCAGAGAGAGGGAGAAGCAGGCTCCCTGCTGAGCAGAGAGCCCGATGCGGGACTCAATCCCAGGACCCCTGGATCACAACCTGAGCCAAAGGCAGAGGCTATAACCCACTGAGCCACCCAGGCGCCCCCATCATTGTTAAGTTTTATAGATACATTTATAAAGCTCCAGTTATATATATATATATATATATATATATACACACACACATACATATATATATATACACACACATACATATATATATTCTATTTTTATAGTTTGATGGAGAAACAATGATTAAAATAATAAAACAAAGGATGTCATATTTATCATGTTTTATTGTTAACAAAAAACATTTGTAAAATAATAAAGGGAAAAACTTAATATAGTTAAGGTTCCTCTTACCATTTTGTCAGAATAAGCACACTTTATTTAGCTGAAACTCTCTAATTTGAGTGCATATAAAATTCCTATGTCAACCTTTGACCATAATTTATTTGATTAATCTTTTTCAGTTACTTTGTTATTGAAATTCAACTTATATAAAATATTACTAGTCTATTAGCATCCAAACATTTTATTGACATGTTTCATTATAGGAGAATAGTCTCATATATCATGACATTGGTTTTTTAAAGATGTATATCAGCAGTATGTTTTGCTTTATCTCTGATTCTATTGCAAAAAAAGAAGGAGGGATGTTTGGATCTAGCTGGCCATGATTATGGAATTAAGCACATATAAACCCTTCCATGGTGCCCTCTGGAACTCTTACTCTGTTATTTAAAAGGTTCTGAGGACTGAGCTGGGTCTGCAGAATGAAGACTTGCTCTATATTGTTTTGGTTTCACTCTCCAGGTACCTGTGGCCAGAAAGTGGAGTTGCTTTCTTTTTTTTTTTTTTTTTTCCCCTTCACATTGCTAATTCTTGTAATTCTTGTAATTTCTTCTATCTTGCCAAAACTTCGCTATTCTTTTGATATTCATGATATTTGACTATTAAATCGCCTCCCTTTTTCTGAATTTTCCTTCATTCAGTAAAGTCTTTAGTTTTTTACTCAAAATCCCTTTCTGCATTCCATTCTTACTGTCAGTGAGTCCCTCCGATGGTATTTTATCCCAATTCTCTTCTGCTACTTGCTAAAATGACCTCTTAGCCACTGCTTTTCCTAGAAACTCTGAAAGCGTGATTTTGGACATCTTGCTTTCCATCCCAACACCCCTGTATCATCCAGTTCCACTGATAGGATTCCTCAATATTGAAGCTGCTAGTCCACTAACCCCCTAATTTTCTTACTAACCATCATTTCTCCTTGCACCTCATTCTACTCTTTGCTCAGTTTATATCCCATGGTCTATTTGGCCCTTGCAAGAGTGGTGCCATCTTTAAGCTCTGATGTTCTCCACCAGCGGTAGTCCAAGTCCTACGGAATCCAGTCATCCAGCTTTTTCTTGTCTGTACCCTAAACAGCTGAATTTTGCACACAAAAATAACATAATTCAGGATAGCTAGTTTAAATACTTGGGTAACACCGGCAGTAAATTTTACAATGCATTCCTAGTAAGCTTTGAAGCCTCTCTCTTCCAGATCTGTGCTTCTTAAAGTATTTTCCAGAAACTGATGTTCTTTTATAAGCTGTTTATTAGTGGTCCATGAAAAGTGAATTTGAAAAAAAAAAAGTGAATTTGCAAAATTTTAGAGCAATTTCAAGGAATAAGTTTAATGCTCCTGAATCCAATGTTAGACAAGTCTTGTTTCAGTTTTGTCTAACTTTTTAAAAATTTAATTTTCCAGTATTTCATTTTTATTTTATAAAACTATTTGTCCATGGTGGATTGGAAATAAAAATAAAATGGTCTATTACCTTGGATTATTTGAGAAACACTCTCTTGGATGGTTATTTCATAACTTCTCTCTTCTGGAACCTCTCTTTACCTTCCTTATCTTGCAGAAGGTAGAGCTGTCTTCTACTTCAATGAAAAAGAAAATAGAAGCTATTGGAAGGGAGCTCTCTCTCCTTCTCATTACCACGTTGGGGATTGTACCAGTACCTGCCCTGTTGCTGCCCTCCCCTGCTCAGGTGGAAGACACCCCTCCCTCCTCTGCATCCTCACCTTTCACTGGTGCTTCAGGGCCCCTTGTCCTTTCTTACCTTGTCAGAGATTTGCTCTGCACTTTTCCCTTTCTTCACCAGCATGATCTCTTTCTCTGTATAATTCCCACGAATCCTGCAAACATGCTATAGTATCTCTTATCTGAAAAAGAAAAGGAAAATATGTGAATCTAAGTTCAGTATTCCCACAAGGTCCTCCTCCATTTCTCTGCTTGCCCTTCACAGCAAAAGTTCTCAAAGAGAATATGGGGAAGCTGAGGACTCTAGTCGAGAGAAACTCCCTAGCTCTGGCAAAATTGATGTGGGAGCACCCCAGATTGCAGTTTCTCACTCTAATTGATTTCCCTGTCCCGTGGTAACATGTGAGTTCTGCACAACTCACAGGAGAAATTTATAATTGTTTATT
Organism: Taxidea taxus jeffersonii; assembly: GCA_003697995.1. NCBI lineage: Eukaryota > Metazoa > Chordata > Mammalia > Carnivora > Mustelidae > Taxidea > Taxidea taxus. The sequence continues at coordinate 28,540 of RCUC01165242.1, forward strand.
TGATGGTACAGACAGATAAGCCTCATTGTCCACACTTTTTATTAAGCAGATCTCTGAGCTGTTCATAGACTTCTCAAGGCAGTAGACTAGAGCAACCACAGCAGGGCCTTTGCTGGCTGCTCTCTGGTGGCGACAACTAAGTATGAGTCACAGCAAGGGCTTACCACTAAGGGGGAGTTCCTTGATTTTTAGGCAGAGTAAGTTTAGTAAGCCTATTTCTCTGAACACTACTTGTCTTTATTGATTATTTCATATCCATCCCTCTACCTCCAGTTGGGACAAGACTTCATGTATTAAGAACTCAGCAATATTTCTTGATGAATAAAGAAGATGTTCATTAAGTATCTACTATATTCTAAAATTAAATGTTTGCAAATATGCGTAATCAGCAATAGTGAATAATGTGGTGTTTGGTGAGAGGACAATCTGGAAAACACGGATGAAAATTCTCATGGGGAAATAAATCTTGTTCTGGTTAGGTGAAGGAGAAAAATATAGTGTTGTGTAGATAAATACTCTCATAATAGTGATCAGTATTAGATATTGTTCAGTGATTCATTATATTAATATTTTAAGATAATCATTTCTAACTGTCCAGAATGAAAGGATATATTGACCTTAACAGAAAAATAATTTTGAGGTAAATTAAGCATCAATGAAAATTTTAATATGAATATTGTTTTTTTGCTGGCTTTTTACTTACATTGAATCATTGTTTTATTGATCTCCTAAATAGCTGTCTATATGAGAGCCCATTTAACTTAACATTACCTTTCCATCAAAGGATATGAATTCTTTATTAAGCTCAATAGCTTTTTTTTTTTAAAGATTTTATTAATTTATTTGGCAGACAGAGATCACAAGTAGGCAGAAAGGCAGACAGAGAGAGAGGAGGAAGCAGGCTCCCTGCCCAGCAGAGAGCCCAATGCGGGGCTCAATCCCAGGACTCTGGGATCATGACCTGAGCCGAAGGCAGAAGCTTTAACCCACTAAGCCACCCAGGTACCCCTCAATAGTTTTTTTAATAGACAAAATTATAAATGATTTTTGTTTTATTCATCAGTGACTTTACAACATGAAGACAGAATGGTTAAGAAATGCAGCCATCACACTGTACATTTGAGGTGGTCTTTCATTCCTAGTTCCTTGAATTACCTAATTATAAAACTCAGTAATTAAGTAATACATTTTTAGAATACAAAACCAAAGCAAAACTACCATTTTATCATTTGTGTCAATATATAAATGACATTTATTGCTGTTTGCAAGTTTTTGTAAGTTCTGACAGTGACCCTCTATTACTTGTTATGTCAAATAAAGCTCATGCACCCCTATTCCAAGTCTACTGTGTTTGTGAGGGGTGCCGATATTGACCTACTACCGGCATCCCAGTCATCCTTTGATCACCAACAAATGAGTATTTAATCTATGGAATGTCAGTAAGAGGACTTCATTAGAATTTTTCACCTTGGTACCAAAGTGAGCTTCAGCCATGTTCTTGTGATAGCAGAGAGAATGAAGGCAGCATAATAGCAAGAAGCAGAAAAGAGAATTAAATTAAATTAAATTAAATTAAATTAAAATCAGTAAATTCTTCCACGTAAGGAGTATGAAATGAGTTTTGATATAACTGACTGATCCCCAACTCTTTCTGGATTCTAATTATATTCCCTAACAATATATATCTCAATGAAGAGAAGAGTGTTTACATAGATTGGTTAAGTCTTTTAAATCAATACCTTGGTGGCTGAGTTGGTGCCAAGTTACCTGTCCTTGAAGAGGGGCTATTCCTTTGAAGTAACCACTAGCAGGAATTTTTTGGGAAGCAATGATGATGATAAACATAAGAGCTAGCTCATAAAATATCTGTGAGAAACAGTAAGTCTTAGTGACATTTACTATGAAATTTGGAACTCAGTACAAACCGAAGAAAAAATGCCCCCGTTTACAAGAGGCGTGATTATCTGTACAAGTGCTACAAAGTTATTGTCAATGGCCTAAATGTAAAAACCAAGTTGTGGCTGAAAATATCCTTTCTACAATAAGGAACTATGAAATTTCAAGTTCTACTTACTGCAGAGAGGGAATAAAGACATGGTATTGCATTGATCTGTTTTTTACACTAGACTTATTAGAAAGTGAAAAATCATAAAATTTGAGACCATACTTTTTTTCTCATCAAAGAAGACATTTAATTAGATATCAAAGACTATTTCAAATCATGATTAGCAGGACCATTTTTCTGCACAGAAGCTTGAAATGTTGTAACTGTATCGATAAGTTATATGTTTCTATTTTAGAGGTCCAGCCTTACTCTTCAAAAAGAGCCACAGTAACATACTGACATAGTCACACTCAGTTTCACTTTTTTGTGTGACTTGATTAGTCTGCCAGATGATATAAACTTAGTACTATACCAACTTTTTTGAAGATTAAAAAAGATGTAAAATGCTTTTGCCCTCAAGGATATTTAGTAAGGATTTATAATTAATTCCCAGAGAAATGATAAAGTCTATTGAATGGTGTTTCTCATAAATATGATAATACTTTTTGTACAAGACAGGTCAGTTTGAGAATGAAACTATCACTGGGGATAGGAAGGCTCAATGTTGATGAAAGTGAGGTTTGGAAGGGATAATAAAGATCACTGTGGTCAGAGAAAAGAACCGAAGTTTTTAAGGTATATAAAAGGAATGGGCTATTGTGTGAGGGAGGCTGTGTGGATATTAACTTGAGTGAATCTGTTGAAAAATAATTAACTCTCTATCTCTCTTGCTGCCATGAGAAAATGTCCAAACATATTTCCACTAACTTTGTAGGGTCTATATATGAGGGTCTGATTTAAAATAAAACTTCTTTAAAGTACACACTTTGGAAGTACTGTAGGAATACAGCAGAAACAACTGTTTGGAGCCAACTCCAAAAGAAAAAGAGAGAGAAAGGCAGCATCCTGGATAGATTCAAAGGTTCTCCATGTGGAGGTAAAAAGGGAGAAGCAAGCTCTTTCAAAAGCAGCTGAGAATGGCTTGGACACCTGAAGACTGACCTGTAGATGTCTTTGAGAGCCACTGACACTGCGTTGAGTGACAGGCCCACAGGGTTACCAGCCATGAATGAAATGCTTTTTCATAATCAGCTAAAAGGAATGTCAAGTGGGAAGAATACTTGGCTCCTAATTGGAAGAAAAACACCAAGTGTAGCAAGATGTTATGGAAGAGGAAAAGAAAACAGTGGTCTCAAATATGTAAGCCTCAACTCAATCATGATGCAGAATCTAGTATTGGTTTAATGATTAAAATATCTTCCTAACTAAAATTCTGAAATGGAAAAATGACTTTAAAACCGTATACTTTTCTAATTGTCAAGCATCACTGGAGAAAATTATTAAAATCCCAGAGATTTTGAGATGGTTACTAATGCTGCAGTGTTCAGGATTTAGATGTATGAGGCATGTATTTTGAAACACCAAACTACTGTGCAGTCAAATGACATTATTAATTTTTTCTGTACCTTTATTTAACTGAGCTCTTTTCTCAGAAAAAGGCAACCTAACTCTACCAATGCAACCATTCCTTTGGTTGTCAGCATCCAGACCTGCTGAAACCTGCTGCCAAGGTCTGCTGGACCCCATTCTCCAGTCATTAGACCCCTGCTATTTATCCTATGTTACTCTTTTCATAACTGAAAGGCATCTTTAGCCTACCTTACATCAATGTGGAATAGGATAAGCTACCTTAGATGCTCTCCTACACCTTTATAGACATTTGGTAGTTTGGAGATCAGTGTTATTTCAAACTGTGTGTCTGATTAGAAGTATTTTACCACAATTTCAGCTCCACTGATGCTACCCATTTTAGTACTAAGTGTACAATACGGTTATATTACCTCTGAGTTCCATACAGGAAGTTAGGCACAAACACTCTCTGCTCTCTGAATCCTAAATCTCTCAGTTTCTCTTGGCCATTCCTATCGAAGTTTCAATATTAAGAATTAACAGGGGATGGGCACCTGGGTGGTTCAGTCAGTTAAGCATCTGCCTTCAGCTCAGGTCATGGTTCCAGATCCTGGGATCAGACTCCTTGCCCGGTGGGAAGTCTGTTTCTTCCTCTCTCTCTGCTTCTACCTCCTCCCCTACTCATGCCCTCTCTCTCATGCTCTCTCTCTCAAATAAATAAAATCCTGAAAATATAAAAATAAAATAATTAACAGGGGTCAAGTTGTTTGCTTTTCTAGGAAACAACCACCACTGACTCATTTTGTGGACCTCTTATTTCAAATTCTTCTAGAGAATAGAACTGTCCCCTGGGAAATGGTCATTCACTAGCACCCCTTTTGTCTAGCTAGGGCCATGTGACTAATTCTTGCATAAAAGTAAATGGAAGACATTAATTTTTTTTCCCAGACCCTTAAGGCAGTTAAGGAACAAGTGTACAATCTTAACACTTTCTTCTCCCTCCTACTGGTCAGACGTCAACACCTATGGTGATATTAAAAGACCTATGCCTAAAGACAAATCCTCTATCAGCCCAGTATTGATGAGTGACTAACAGGGAGCATAGCCCACCTCGTGTCACCTTTGGCTACCAATGAGAAACACCCTCATTGTTCTTTTGTACATTCAAGAAATAAACTTCTGTGGCCTCAAGCCATATAAACCTGGAGTTTGTTTGTTATAGCAGCTCGTATTACTGAAACTACTACATTTATTTTTAGAGAGTTCTACCTAAGTTCTACTGTTTTCAGTATTTTTCTCTTCATATTTAAAATTACGTTTCAGAGATGTAACAAACAAAATTACTTTTCTGTCTTAGGCATCTGGCTTGTACAGACTAAACATGGTTTGTCATTCAAAACTATTTTCTTTGCTGTAACTCTAAAAAGCATATTTTAGAGCATTAATCCAATGTATTTTTTCTATAACTATATCGATCCTCCTAAGGAATAGATGTATGGAAAGGCACTATTGCTTCCTAAATGGTAAAGGAGAAGAATAGTAGGGAAAAAGATATATGGGGGTAGAGTTTGAGAAAGAAACTTCAGTTAACTTTCTTGTCCTCAGGTATCATAAAATAACATTGAGTTAGGCCAATACATTTTCTGTTGGGAACTCATGAGTGAGTAGTATTTCAATCCCTAACATAGTTGCAGAAAAGTAGCTTTGGGCCTGGATCATTTCCTTGCAAAAAGATAAAAAGCCCTTATAGCATAAGCTATAAATTTGTCTTTGGTTGGAATTATCTTTCCCTGTTCAGTCCTGTTGTGTAGTTTTCTGTTCAGCTTAAGTGTGTGTTGATATGGTTGTTCTTTCAGTTTTGTTGGGGAGTGAAAAGGCCTTTCACCGGCAGGACAAAAAAGATGCATGCAGACCTTCTCTCCATATCAGCTGTGGGATGAGATCTGCTAACCATGGGGTACTGATGCTTACTGTTAAAGTTGATCTTACTCTGTCTCTCTTCTGTGTGAGAAAAGTGGTGTTCCACCCATTGCCTGTGTGATTCATGTCTTCTTGGTGACCCTAACACTAGCAAACCATGCAGTGGATTGACATCCTGGGACTGTTGTTCCTGGTGGTAAGCACCAGATGCCATTCCCTCAACGTTTTCAAGTGAGGACACTAAAGCAGTCAGTTTTCTCCCTGTGATGCAACTAATTCTCTAGAACTACCTTTTTTTTTTTTTTTCCAAATGTTTGCATTTCTTTGCAAGCACCTGTGTCACCATGATTAATAATAAGTCTCAAGGGCAGATAATGGGATTTCCAGATGCTAATATTCACTGGGTTATTTCTGAGATGATCAACTCTATATAGCATGCTCTAGGGCTGTGTGAAGAACACTAATAATTTTTTTGAAATGTATTCTAGTTAGAAAAAAAATTGTAAGACATGTAAAACACTTATTTATAGTTCAGAATTGTTTCAGTCATTGGAAAGCATTGCCAAGCTGAAATTAATTTGTTTAGTGTTTTTACTTTAATTTTCACCTTGTATTTGGAATTGAAGATAGGATAGAGTTATAAATGTTGTCATAATCTTTTATAAATCTTTTACAAATATCTATTAAATAACTACTTTTTATAAACCTTAATTCCAGCATATGCCAGTTGACAAAGTCAGGGGGGTCAATAGATTCTACCGTGGGTTGAGGAGGAGGGAATAATAAAATCAAAGCAGTGTTTTAGAAATACTGATATATCTTCTTCTAATTTAGCCTGTACTCCTGGACTATCTTATGTATCAGTAATTTAGCTCTTGATTATCGTTCTGGATATTGCACTGGGATGTGTGTCATTTCAGTGGGTATGGCCACATTTCATAGTAGCACAACATTGTTAGCACTTCAGAAATCTGACTTCATTAAAGAGTTCTCTATTCTCTCTATAGATGTCAATATGCTCATTTGCAAAATCAAGTAAATACAATTTCCTAGTATCTGTTGTCTCACAGTTTAATTAAGGCTGTAAATTCTATAAAAAGTCAATTCTGTGTACAAGCAGACATAAAGATCTCTCAGATGCTTTGATTTATAACCCTATGCAACTCAACTAGATCTGATTCACTACAAAAACAAGGATCATAGAGTTTGTGGCCCCTTAACAATTTGCCTATTCAGTGAATTCATTTATTCATTTAAAAAATAATAATGTTGAGTCCCTATAATGTGCCAAACACTGTTCCTGAAGCAGGACAAACAACCGTAATAAGACAAGTCAGATGAAGTACTTGTCCCCCTGGTACTCACATTCTAGTAGAGGCACAGAGACAGACAGTAAACAATAACAACAGCACTAATTAAGATCATTTCAGATCATTGTAAGAGCTATGAAGAAAACAAAGGTTATCCAAAAAAGAATAACTGTGCTTCTAGGTGGGGTGGGTGATGGAGGAGACCTCTCTGAGGAGATTACATTTGAAATCAGAGGTTAACAAAGAATCAGCTATGAGAAAATCTTCAGAGCATTTTTGGTAGAAGGAAGAACAAGAATTAAGAAACAAAAATAAGATTGAGGTTGGGCATGCCTAAGGAAATAAAAGACAATAAAGATAACTATCATGTGAGTAAGAAATACAGTGGCAAGGAGGGACATCCACAGAGGAGTCAGGATTTAAATGATAAAAGGCGTTGTGAGACATATTAAAGGATTTGGATCTTATACTATATACGAAGGAAACCGTTGGAGGTTTGAGCATGATATGGTTTATGTTTTATGAAATCATTTAGGTTATTCTGTGGGTAATGGATTATAAGGAGGGAGACAGGAAGAAGTTCCAAGATGATCACAGTAGTTCAATAAAGAGATTCTGATGGCAAAACTGGGGTATTAGCACTGAAAATGAAAAAAAGTAGATGGATTCAAGAGAGATTTTAGATGTAGAGTTATAGAATTCTGTAGACTGGATGAATGATATGAGGAAAAGTAAAAAATCAAGGACTTTTTTTTTTCTTTTTTGAGAAAGACAGAGTGAGCAAGTGAATAGGGGGAGGAGCAGTGGGGAGGGATAAGCAGGCTTGTACTGAGTGTATAGTCCTATGTGGAACTCAGTCCCATGACCTGGAGATCATGACCTGAGCTGAAATCAAGAGTTAGATGCTTAACAAACTGAGCCACTTAGACACCCCAGGGAGGACCTTTTAGTTCTTGGTTTAAGCCTCTGAATGAGTGGTTTTCCATTTACTGAGATACAGCTGACTGGACAGGAATGAATCTAGGAGATCAATAATTCTAATGTGACCATGTTTTCCATGACTTGAATATCTGTGTGGAGAGGTCAAGTATGCAACTGGTTTTAGTAGTCTGGAGCTCAACAAGGGTTTTAGTAGTCTGGAGCTCAACATATCATGTACATATGTACATGATACATATGTAGAATAGCAGGAATAAAAATGAAATGTAAGGCTATGGGACCAGATGAGAGGAAAGTTAGAGGAGATACACTCTAACATTTGAAGCTCAAAGGAGACACAGTGAGCAAAGTGAAGCTCAAACAAAAGAGACACAGTGAGCAAAGTGACTACAGCGAGTAGTGAGTAGGACAAAGAAGCAAAAATGGGAATGTTTCAATAAAGAGCGCATGAGAAACTCGTCAACTATGTTGCAGGCTGCTAAGAGATGGAGTAAGAAATGGGTAGAACTAGATGCCCTGGGACTGGTGATACCTTTTTAGATAAAAGGCCAAAAAGTAAGATCTTGAAAGAAAGAACTGATAAGCTGGATTTAATTAAAATAAACTTTTGCTCTTTGAGAGATGGTCAAGAGAATAAAATGGCAAGCTGCAGCTTAGGAGAACATATTTGCAAAAGCCATCTGATAAAGGACTATTACTCAAAATATACCACATCTTCAAACATGTATATATAATGGAATATTACTTAACCATCACTCATCTGTGAGGAGACTTCAAAACAGATGAACATAGGGGAAGGGAAGAAAAAATAAAGTAAAAACAGAGAGGGAGGCAAACCATAAGAGATTGTTAACAACAGAGAACAAACAGGGTTGCTGGAGAGGAGGTAAGTGGACGGATGGGGTAAAGGGGGGAGCATTAAGGAGGGCACTTGCTGGATGAGCATGGGGTGTTATATGCAAGTGATGAATCACTAAATTCTACCTCTGAAAGTAATACTACCCTATATGGTATCCAACTAGAATTTTTTTAAAGAGTTATTTATTTGAGAGAGAGAGAGTATGTATGAATGGGAGGTGGTGGTGCAGAGAGGAAGCAGACTCCCTGGGACTCCATTTCAGGATCCTGAGATTATACCTGAGCTGAAATAAAGAGTCAGAGTTAACTGACTGAGTCATCCAGGTGCCCTACTAACTAGAATTTAAATAAAATCTTGAAAAGAAAAAAAAAAAAGACCATCATACAAAATACATAAAAAGCTTTTAAAACCCAGCAGTAAGAAAACAATCTGATTTAAAAATGGTCCAAAGACCTTAACAGACATCTCACCAAAGAAGAGATAAAGATGGCAAGTAAGCACATGAAAAGATGTTCAATGTCATATCTCATGAAGGAAATGGAAATTAAACAACCATGAGATGCCACTCAAACACATATTAGAATGGCCAGAACCTGGAACAAGGACAACAGGGAAATGCTAGTGCTAAAAAGAAATGAACCATTAAGCCATGAATACACATGGAGAATCTTAAATACATATTACTAGTGAAAGGAGCCAATCTGAAAAGTCTACATACTGTATGATTTCAACATACAGTTTGTGATATTCTGGAAAAGGCAAAACCATGGAGACAATAAAGAGATCATTGATTCCCAGGGGTTGGGAGGAAAGGGATGACTAGAGAGACCTCAGAAGATTTTTAGCCTAGTGAAAATGCATTCTGTGGTACTGTGAGGTTAGATGCGTCATTATACATTTGTCCAAACCCAAGAGTGAATCATAATGTAAACTATGGCCTTTCAGTGATTATGATGTGTCAGTGTAGGTTCACCAATCATAAATGTACCATTCTGCTGGAAACATGTTGATACTTGTGGGAATAGAATATATATGGGAAATGTCTGCGTGTTCCCCTCAATTTTGCTGTGAACCTAACATTGCCTAAAAAAGTTAAAGCCTAGGGATGCCTGGGTGGCTCAGTTGGTTAAGCATCTGTCTTTGGCTCAGGTCATGATCCCAGGGTCATGGGATCAAGTCCCACTTTGGGTTCCTTGCTCAGTGGGGAGCCTGCTTCTCCCTTGGCCTTCCTCTCCCCCTGCTTGTGCTCTATCTCTTCTCTTTCTATCTGATAAACAAGTAAATTCACTTGCATCTGTGGAATGGTGGGGATAAAAGGTTGATTAAAAGGGATTGGGTGCATGACAGGTGAGAAAGAGGAGCTGGTGAATATGAATACCTAATTCAAGATGTTTTACTGAATGGGGTATAAAGAATTCCGCAGGAACACAAAAGCGCATAGTGTTCAATGAGGTTCATTTCCATTTATAAATTATGAATGGGATAAGTTTATAAAACTAAAATTAAAACTAGGAATCAGAATGGGGGGAGAATGAGAACATGGAAGAAAAAGGGGAAATTAACTTACATTTGAAATCTTTTTGTTAAATAAAATAATTTTTAGTTCTTTAAGCTTTTTTTATATAAAGCCCAAACAATTTGGTCTATATTACTTTAAAAATCTTAATATTTCTGAAATTTTCATAAGCTGTTTTTTTAAATCTTTATTTTAGTTACTTTAGCTGAAAGTTATAATAAGATGTACCTTACTCATTGAAACTCCAGTTTTAGAGTATTTTCATAAAGATCTATACAAAACCCTTTTTATGTATTTTCACCATATTTTGTCCATCCCTAATCTACCATTTAATAGCAGAGTAGCAAAAGTAATAGAGTATGAGAGAAATATGAGGGCAAGAAAAAAATAAACATTTTTAGCTGTGATTTATGACTGCACATGGAACTAATGGAGTTGAAAGATACAGAAATCTGTTAAGTGAAAGATATGGCAGAGAAAAGGCACACTCATGTTTATTGAGAGTTTGTGATGGGTGAATCCTAAATGAACCTGAGATATGTTGTGGCCTGGGATGACACCTCATGTTTACGTGGGAGGTGAGAGATCATTGAAATTATTAGAGGGGCACCTGGATGGCTCAGTGGGTTAAGCCTCTGCCTTCGGCTCAGGTCATGATCTCAGGGTCCTGGGCTCTCTGCTCAGCGGGGAGACTGCTCCCCGCCCCCCCCCCCGCCCGTCTTTCTGCCTACTTGTGGTCTCCCTCTTTGTCAAATAAATAAATAAAATCTTAAAAAAAAAGAAATTATTAGAAATTAATGATGGAGTCAGGTTTGGCCAGAATAGAACAGACAACACTAAATCTGACTTTCTTAACACTTGCTTATCCAGGATGATAGAATTTATCCTAATGTGTTACCGGAAAGCCACTTAATAGATTAATCAGTCTCATATTCATTTTTGGACAAAGTTTATAATTTATGTATTTGCTTTTACTGAATTATTCTTGCCAGAGTAACAATGTTTCCAATTTATAATTCAGAAAATTTTATATTCAGGGAATTTAAGTTGTGGCTTTTCCCCCCATTTAGTTATTGAATAATCAATGACTCATTGACCCCTGTAGATAACTTTGGGCATACTGGTAATTGAAGATCAAAGTCCTTTTTATGATACAAATACCCTGAAGGAACACACCTGGGAGCTCTTAATCTGAAACCTAGCACAGTATAAATGGATGGATGGATGGACGGATGGATGGAAGAAGATAGAGTTCTATCATCTTGTACTGTACAACTCAAGACCTCAGCCAGGAGGCTTGCTGTAAACACTGGTCCCAAGTTTTAGTGTCATTCTATTCATTTGCTTGTGAGGTCTCAATGAAGTAATTTAGTGTCCCTGTTTTTGTTCTATCTATAAATTTGGGATGATGCTACCTATGGGATAAAACAGGAAAGGCTCTGAGAAGAGCAGAATGCTAAATATTTATATTTATCTGCCTGGTTGTATAACATGGCCTTCCATTCTTCCACTTCTGTATCACTCACGTGAGAGGACTAGACTAGTTTTTGTTCTTCCCTCTCCCTCAACTCTTAGAACAGTTTCTCCTTCTAATGACAACCATTGGTCTTCTCCTAGCTTCTGAATTGGAGACAAGATTATTTGAGCTTTTTTCTATCCTCTGTGCTGTTTCTTAGCAGCGACTACTGAAGCACACATCCACTTTGTTCTGTTTATTTATACTCTCTAGAATAAAATGACATTTCTTCAACTCTGCCTGGTTTTCAGTTGTGGCAGGTGAGCAAAATCTACCAGATTTTCATTCCCCTATGAGAGACAGCTTCTAAAGTCTGGTTTTATTTATAGATATTACTTGTTGAATAGTCATTAGTATTTAAAGGAAAGGCCATATGTGGCAATTAAGTGAAATTTATAATTTTAAGAGAATTTTAAAAGCCAATTAATGTATCAGTAGTTTCCAAAGAGTTTAGAACTCAGTCCCAGGGAGATTATTATGAAGACTTAGTAAAAATGGAAAAAACTCCTCTAAACATTTTATATGCTGTATAAGAAAAAATATTTTACCAATAAATGAAAAAGAGAGGTGCTGTAGTTTAATGTCACTATTACTGTTAGAAGATTTTTTTTTTTTTTTACTTTTCTCAGTAATGAAAACACATTTTTTTGGTTTGAAAAACATATTGATTTGTCTTTCTTTTGACTTACTAAAAGATGCAGAAAACGCCTTATTCTTATGTGTTTGAAATGAGTTTTAAAACACAAAGTTGACAACTCTTAAGATGAATGAATTCGTGGGCTTCTTTTCTGTGAATAGTACATTCTGAGAATCATCAGTCCTGTCTCCTTGAGTGATATAATAGAAGTTAAGTGTTCTGACAATATGATCATTTGATGTTTTTGTGTGAATTTTGAAGCTTTCTTTTCACTGAAATTTACTGATAATATTGTGTGTTGTGTTTTGATCTTTATGAAACTTTTTCCTCTTTAATAGTCCTTTTTTCCCCCTTTCTTTTCCTCCCTCCCTCTCTCTCTTTCTCTCTATCTTTCCTTTCCAAACATAAAAACAACTTTGGACTTTAAGATAACTGTCTTGTACAATATGACTATTGGAAGCAGTGATATAACATGACTCAAGAGAAAGCTAAATGTTTCCTGTATGACATGTATTTTGAGAAGGATCACCTTCAACTTCACCTTGGAAAAATGTCCTTTATGCTGGAAATGAAGTACATTGTGCTTTCAGTAGACAGACAACACACGAGAGAACAGAGAACAGAAGAGTCAGACTCTGTAGCAAATCTTGGTTATCTGTAACAGGCTGCCAGTGGTGCCTCCTGGTACTGATTCTTTAAGAATCTCCAAGCATTTCTCTCTAAACAGGCAAATAGACTCTGGCAATGTGTTTTTGAGGATATAGATAGATTATAAATAAGCGGACAGGAGCATTCCTCCCCTCATTCTTCTTCCTCAGGATATTTTCTGCTTGAGCTGAGTATGACTTTTTGTTTCTGTTTCCCTCTGACAAATGTGCAGAGATGTTGTGGAAAGAGTTTAGGATGTGTGTCAGGGAGACCTGTATTTAAATTCCTGGCTTTAAATTTATATTCAGTATAAACTCTTTGCTCTTTCATTTTGTCCTGTACAGAATGGAAAGAATGATAGCACTTTCCTCATAGGGCTGCTGCTTGGGGGAAATAAGGTATCAAATAGGAAGGGCTTAGCATTTCGGAGGCCCATAAAAAACATATGATATGTATGCTTTTTATATTCTTGTTCTGCCTACCTCAATCCTTACCTGGTTCTGGATGGAAGAAGATAAATATTTTAAAGCAAAAATTCAGCCTTTTGACCGAGCCATCAGAGTTATGCTTCTTTTTCCCCTGTCTAAAATCTCCTCATCAGCTTCTCCCTGTCATTCCCCCATAGAAAAGCTGAAGCTTACCCATTCTTGAGGCCTCAATTTAAATGCTTCTTATGTTCTGTTTGACTAAGGTTAGTTTCCTATTATGGGTTCCCATAATGATCTATACTTCTTTGTATGCTCAGTACAGTGATAATTAATTGGCAATTATTCCCCTCTACTCTATCAGCTCCTTGGGGACAGGAAACTATCTTCCTAGTTGACCACTGTATCAGCCATGCCTAACATATTATGAGTTCGCAATAGGTATTTATTGAGCCAAAGTCTTGAAAAGGACAATGTCAAGGCCTCTGTTTTTCCATTTGTCCATGCAAGGGTTGTAGAGTGGTACACTGGTAGTGTAAGGCTATGTGTCCCACTAACATCTCTACCCCCTACATCATTTCTTCCACCAACTGGAGAGATTCCTCTTTTTATCACCTGGGATAAATCAATGGGTCTCCAACCCAATCGTGCTTCTATTCTCACTATGGAGAGGACTTCCTAAAGCCTGCCACCAGCAATTTATCAAAGTCTGCCTATCCTGGCATCTTCTCATCTTACCATTTCTCCCTAAAGTTCTTGCCAAGGCCTCATTCCTCTGGGGAAGAATGCTGCTGTCTTGCCTATTTATAACCCATCAATACCCTGAAAAACACATTGCCAGAGTCTGTTTCCCTGTTTAGAGAAAAATGTGTGATGATTCTTAAAAAATCATATTGCCAGTGTAATAGAAAATGTTGGGGAATACAAAATACTGGGGAAAACAACATGGAGCTAGTGGCCAACAAAATTCTCTCCATTTCCTCCATTTCTGACTCTTAAAAGTGGAAAGGAGCTGACTATATCTCCATGATCAGTTCTTCCCAACTGTAAAGCACATGTGGGCCACACACCCTCTCTGGGTAGACAAAGCCTGGGTTGTTGGACAGTCTGTTCAACTCACGTCTAGAAATACCTTCAGAGTCACCATGGTTTGTAATCATGTGCACATCATTGATCCAGAAAATTATTTTCTAGACTCTAGATACTTTCTTAGGAACTGCTTTTTTTTTTTTTTTTTTACTCTCAGAATATGTAGCTCTTTTCCTCTAGAAGCAGAAAAATTTAGAAGTGGTTGGGTGGCAAAGAGAGTGGTAACTCTTAACCACATGTTAAAATTGATTGATAAGATTGGTTAATGCTCTTAACTTATAAGATTGGCTAATGCTTTCATAAGCTGTCATCCTTTTTGCAGATTACACACTCACTTCTTTATCTTTGCTTTGTTCAAAACCCTCAGCTCTCTCATACCCAGGGAAACCTCCGTAGCATAGAAAATCTCATGCTCTTCACTGAGGTTAAGGAAGGAACTAAGGTTCAGTCACTTCCTGAACTTGGTCACTTTCAATAGAACTGTCCATTTATAATGTCTTACCACCAGGCAGTGAGGAGACTACATTCTAGAAACTATATATATATTTCCTTTATATATTCTTTATTTATATTTCTCAGTGGGATTCCACTACTCTGGGGCAAGAGAAGAGTAGAGGACTGGCTAAACTGGGAAGTGCTCAGGACAAGACCATTTCTGCTATCTCAGCTTTACCAGTTTTTAGCTGTGTGAACTTGCACAAGCTACTTTTCTGTGCCTGTTCTGTAAAATGGGGATAACAGTGGTACCTATTCCATAGGCTTATTCTGGCAACTAGAATTAATAATTAATATTTAAAATAGTGCCTAGTAAATGCCCAGTAAGTACTAGCTATCATAATTAATGTCACTGAATAATGAATATGTTTTCTTCCACAAGGATTTGAGTAGCTGTGTGCTTACTTGGTATTTTCAGGCAAGTGATCACACAACTGCAAGGGGATTTCATGGCAGTGTTCTAATATACTCCAGCCCCAGACTAATAATTATTCTTTTATTTAATTATAATTTGCACTAGCAATTTTAAAGCTACCTTATCAAAATGTTAAGTGATATCAGTAAGATAACTCAAGGGTGGTTTTCAAAGTAACAGAACTTATTTTAGCCAACACTTTTATGGTGCTTACAGTGTATCAAGCATTGTTGTACGTGCTTTGAAATAGCAACTCACTTAATTCTCACAATGACACTGTGAAAGAGCCACTATTATCAGCCCCATTTTCCACGTGAGGAAGTTATGTGTTGGAGAAATTAAGTGGCTTTCCAAGGTCATCCAATTAGTGGCAGAGTTAGACTACCTGGAGAATATTGAGAAGGCAGCATGGCAGAACTGTCTAGACTCAAGTCCCGTGACCTGGGTTTGCAATCCTACCTTTGCCATTGATGCGGGGAGATCACTTATCCTCTTTATATGAGGGCAATGAACTGTATGATATCAACCGTTCTGGGTTTAGCCTTCTTGAAATAATTATTCTTTCAAAAAGTAATCCGAATTTAAAGAGGAGACCAGAGTAAAGTAGCTAGAGAAAATTGAGTATATGTGTATAACTTTAATTTTGACAAATCATCTTTGAAAGAACCACAGCAACCATGAAGGTACCATATGTTAGAAATACTCAGCATCTCTGCTGGTTACCAATAACTGGTGAATGACATCACCCAATACATGCTGTCTGCTTACAAAAGCGAGAATCTAGGGTTAACACAAATGGACACATTCTGTTGCTTGAATCCTATATATTTCACTAATTGAAGACTATATTCAAGGCATACTATCTATCAAGAGAACTCAAGCAATATAAAAATAAAAGAGAGCTATAAATTCTGAAAATATTGGTGGAAGAAAGTTGATTCTGTAATACGGGGATTCTGCCTGTTGAATAATAGTCTTGAATTTTTAGGCACTATATTCATCACTGCAAGTGGGTATCTCTGATTAGTGTATGAAAACAGACTTTTAATTGAAATTCACCTGTAAAAGTGATATAGATTTCAAGGGAAAGATTCAAAGTGTATTGCAAATAGTATTTTAAATTGGTATGTGATGCTATCTAGCCTATTTGGTTTTATGGTAGGGACAAATAGAAAAAAGATAAAAAGTGGAAAATTGAATTTTGAGTTCTATGATGAAAACACAGATATAGACTACAGTGGGGTTTCTGATTTTTTGTGAGGGAAAGCCTTCCCAATGTTTTTGAGTAGAGAAGTGGTGAGAGTTACCAATAGCTGCAATTTGATCTCCCCTTCCTGATGAAAAACCTGTAGCAAAAGAAGCAAGAGGGTGGTGGTGGTCATCACCTTGGAGTGGAAAAGGTAAGGCTTATACATATTCTTAGGAATCTTTGGAGCAAACCTAACAAACTAAGTGTTGTACCTTGGACCTAAGTGTCCAAGGTAATAGTGATGACAACTACTCTCTTTTTACTAAACCTTGCTCTATGTTGGGAAGTTTGTTAAATATGCACTTAATACCATTATCTCCTTAAATCTGCACAAAAACCACATGAATCCTACACATATCTGCAGGAAGAGACCTGTGGCCTTTGTCACCAAATCTTACAATTCATAGGAGCATAGGATGACAGATTTGCAGGCTGGAGAATCTGCTTTTGTACCACCTTCTCTATTTTGCCAAAAGCATAAGCCCTCTAGGCCACTCTTTAAAGTCATGTTTTCTTTAGATGACTCCATTTTTCCTTTAAGAAACATATTTTTAAAGGACATTTTTTTTTTTATTACCATCCATGGCAAGAACTGCTAGTACTCACTCTTTTCAGTCTTCCTCCATTTCCAGACACATGGGAAGATGATAGTCCTAACACCTCCTGCCCCCTCCACACACACCGTCTTCAGTTGAGGGGAGGAACCTCATGATGGTCTAACCAATGGATTATAGAGGTAGTGGTGTGTGTTCATTAAAAAAACACAAAACGGAAAACAAAAACAAAATAAAGTCTCCATTTTGAAGATGAGGAAGCTATACTTAGAATTTAAAGACTATTAATCATAGTTGTTTTAAGTTTATTGCCCGATAATTCCAACATTGGGGTCTTTCTGAGTTGGATTTGATTTGATTGCTTTATCTTAGTGAATTCTTCTTTCCTTATTTTTCTGTGTGCCTTGAAATTTTATTTTTATTGATTCTGGACATCAAGGCAGCACAATACAGACTGAGGTAAATAGCCATTTTTGCACAGAAGTGTGTGTATCTCTTCTGCCAGACTGTTAATGTGGAGACTTGTGTCAATCTAGTCTTGAATTTAGGTGGGATTATGTTGTTGCTATGGTTATCATCAGTGTATCACCACTTCCACATTCTTCTAGAAATACCTCAGGGTAGCCTGGATGTCATAGTGTTTTTCTTTAATTTTTTTTTTTTAATTTGAGTGTATTTGACATGCAATGCTACGTTAGTTTTAGGTGTACAATTTAGTGATTTGACAAGTTTGAACATTATTCTGTGTTTACTGCAAGTAAACAGCTACCATCTGTCCGGTTACATTGCTACTACAATATTATTGACTATATTCTTTATGCAGTGGCTTTTATTCCCATGACTTACTCATCCCATAAGTGGAAACCTGTATCTTCCACACTGCTTCATCCAATTTGCCCAATGTCCATAATGTGTGTGTGTGTATGTGTGTATGTATATATATATATATATATATATATATATACACAAAACAAAAACATCCAGTTTTTGTTTTCTTTGGGTAAATCCCAGTAGTAGAGTTATTAAATCATATGGTATTTCTATTTTTAATTTTTTGAGGAACCTCCATATTATTTTCCACAGTGGCTGTACCAATTTGTATTCCCACCAACAGTGCACAAGTGTACCTTTTGCTCAGATCCTTGCCAACACTTGTTATTTATTAGCATTTTGATTTCAGCTATTCTAGTGGGCATAAATTGATCTCATTGTGGTTTTGATTTGCATTTTCCTGACAATTAGTGATGTTGAGCATCTTTTCATGTGTCTGTCGGCTATCTACATGTCATTTTGGAAAAAATGTTTTTCAGTTCCTCTGACCATTTTAAATTGGATTATATGTGGGTTTTGGGATGTTGAGTTGAATAAGTTCTTTATATATTTTAGATATCAACCTCTAATTGGGTATATTATTTGCAAATATTTTCTCCCATTCAGTAGATTGCCTTTTTGTTTTGTTGATGGTTTCTTTGCTGTGCAGAAGCTTTTTGTTTTGATGTAGCCCCAATGGTTTAAGTTTGCTTTTTTTCCTTTGCCTTAGGAGACATATCTAGAAAAATGCTACAACAGCCAATCTCAGAGAAATCACTCCTTGTTTCCTCTTTTAGGATTTTCATGGTTCCAGATCTCACAATTAGGTCTTTAATCCATTTTGAGTTTATTTTTGTGTATGGTGTTAGAATGTGGCTCAGTTTTATTCTTCTGCATGTAGCTGTCCAGTTTTCCCAGCACCATTTATTGAAGAGACTGTTTTTTCTCCATTGTATATTAATGCCTCTTTTGTCACGGATTAATTGGCCATATAATTTTGGGTTTATTTCTGGGCTCTCTATTCTATTTCATTGATCTGTGTGTCTCTTTTTATGCCAGCACCATTCTGTTCTGTTTACTATAGCTTTGTAGTCTATCTTGAAATCTGGGATTGTGATACCTCCAGCTTTGTTCTTTCTCATAACTGCTTTGGCTGTTTGGAATCTTCTGTGATTTCATAAAAATTTTAGTGGATAAGGAGAATTAAGAAAAAAACACTCTGGTGAACCAAAGTGTTTTTCTTAATTCTCCTTATCCATCCTCAGGTTTTAGCCTTCCCTTTTGTTCTTGCACCTGACACGGGGTCTTCTTATGTCCTTGTTCTCTCCAGTGGTAGATTGCCAGTATTTATTACTTTGTGTTGTTATCCTGATTTATGGGGCAGGGGAATTTTCTCTTGTTTTGGTCCAGTCTAAAACTTCGGTGAGCTTGATCTCGAGTTTAGAATTTCCTTAGTAAACCTGCTTTGCTACACATGTAAGCCAAATTCTGCTATGGATCATTAGTAGGTCTCCTATGAGACTTTCCTGCCCCTCCCCTAGTGGTAGGAGACCTTCAGTGGTCTGGTCTCAAGACAATTTCCTGTTCCTACTCCAGAACATTTTCCTAGCTTCATCTTTCTTTCTTTCTTTCTTTTCTTTTTTAAATTTTATTTATTTGACAGAGGGAGATCAAAAGTATGCAGAGAAGCAAGCAGAGAGAGAGAGAGAGAGGAGGAAGCAGGCTCCCTATGGAGCAGAGAGCCCAATGTGGGACTCGATCCCAGGATCCTGAGATCATGACCTGAGCTAAAGGCAGAGGCTTAACCCACTGAGCCACCCAGGTGCCAGCCCCCCTGCTTTTTTTAAAGATTTTATTTATTTATTTGACAGAGATCACAAGTAGGCAGAGAGGCAGAGAGAGCAGGGGAAACAGGCTCCCTGTCGAGCAGAGAGCCCAATGGGGGGCTTGATCCCAGGACTCTGGATCATGACCTGAGCCAAAGGCAGAGGCTTAACCCACTGAGCCACCCAGGTACCCCCTCTCCAGCTTCATCTTTAAGAGTGTGTAGAGTGGTGATTTGTGCTACAACTTCCCAGCAACTTACGTCTTTTGTTCTCTAGAGGGGAAGGTTTTAAATGGGAATTTATGCCTTTCCTCTAGTGTTGGATATTCTCCTTACCTAAAACTGCACAATCATGAATGAGTTTCTCTTATTCCCAACATGCCCCATTTTTTCTTTAAGCCCTAACAGAGGTCTATGGAGGACAGCCTGTAAGTGGTATGAATGCCTCTGTGTCTGTGCCTCCCAGGGTTCTATACTCTTATGCTAGCCCATACTCAGATTTTATAAATTCATTTAAAAAAATAGATGTTATTTTTAGCCACTTTTTTTTCTTTCAACAGTATAGCCTTTTATTTTTTTAATTTTATTTAAGCTTTTTAAAATTTAAACATATAATGTAACCCCACCACCCTCTCCCACCCCCCACCCCCCACCCCCTTCAGTTTGTTTTATGACCTTAAGAGTCTCTTTTGGTTTGTCTCCCTCCCGATCCCATCTTATTTCATTTTTTCTTTTCCTACCACCTTAACCCCCACCCCCGTTGCATCTCCACTTCCTCATATCAGGGAGATCATGTGATAGTTGTCTTTCTCCAGTTGACTTATTTCGCTAAGCATAATATGCTCTAGTTCCATCCATGTTGTCGCAAATGTTAAGATTTCATTTCTTTTGATTGCTGCATTGTATTCCATTGTATATATATACCACTTCTTCTTTATCCATTCATCTGTTGATGGACATCTAGGTTCTTTCCATAACTTGGCTATTGTGGACATTGCTGCTATAAACATTCGGGTACACGTGCCCCTTCGGATCACTACGTTTGTATCTTTAGGGTAAATACCCAGTAGTGCAATTCCTGGGTCATAAGGTAGCTCTATTTTCAATTTTTTGAGGAACCTCCATGCTGTTTTCCAGAGTGGTTGCACCAGCTTGCATTCCCACCAACAGTGCAGGAGGGTTCCCCTTTCTCCACATCCTCGCCAGCATCTGTCATTTCCTGACTTGTTCATTTTAGCCATTCTGACTGGTATGAGGTGGTATCTCTTTGTGGTTTTGATTTGTATTTCCCTGAAGCCCAGTGATGTGGAGCACTTTTTCACGTGTCTGTTGGCCATCTGGATGTCTTCTTTGCAGA
>RCUC01165243.1:0-10058 GCA_003697995.1 Taxidea taxus jeffersonii
GACGAGGCCTGGACTGGGAAAAGGCCTGGGCTGGGACAAAGCCTAAGCTGGGCGGGTGCTGTGAGGCTGAAGAAGGGAGGGAGGCAGAGATTTCAATGGATCGGGGAGATTTGGAAAGGAGAGGATGGGTGGGGTCCTCCAGGCGGGGCTGGGATGCCTTTGGCTTTGGGAGGGGGCAGTTAGAGGAGGCCGGGCTGTGGGTGGAGATGCTCCGGAGGCTGGTCTGGAGCTGGAGAGGGGACGGGCCTGTGCTGCCAGGCTGGGGCTGGTGGGAGGAGCTGGGGGCACTGAGGCAGAAGGGTGGTCTACCCAAGACAAGGGCAGGGGACAGCAGAGGCCACTGTGGGTGGGAGGATGCCAAGCCTGACTGCCCTGAGTGTGGTGCCAGCCAGGCCTCAGGTTTGCCAGCAACTCCTGACAGCTGCACTGCAGGGAAACTGAGGCCCAGAGAGGCCAAGAACCCACTTGCCCCAGCTCTGCCCTCCCCAATGGCCACAGGACCCTATGGCCACCCCTGGCCCTGACCTGTGCCCCCTCCCTCTTCAGTGGCACCTCATTCTCGGGGGGGCCGTGTTGCTCACAGCCCTGCGTCCTGCCGCCCCGGGGCCCACACCGCCGCCGCAGGAGGCCTGAGTGAGGACTGAGCCCCCTCCCGCCTCTACCCCCCCTGCGCCCCACCAGCCCTTCCCCAACCTGTAGTGATGTAGGGGACCTGGGCCCCCTTCCCTCACGTGGCCTCCCCTTATGCCGGCTCCCCCACCTTCCCTGCCCTGGCAGAATCTGGCTCATACTCACTTCTCTTCTTTCTGTCTGTCTGTCTGTCTGTCCACCGTCCCGTCCTCCCATCTGGCCCACAGTGGATGTACATCATTCCCGTCGTCCTGTTCCTCATGATGTCGGGAGCACCGGATGCCGGGGGCCAGGGAGGGGGTGGCGGCGGGGGTGGTGGCGGGGGCAGTGGCCGCTGAGGGCCAGGGGCGTCAGCGCCTGGTCTTCTTTCATGCAGGTAACCCCCTCTCGCCACAGTGCTCTTGTCCTTGACCATCCCAAGAAAGATTTGCTAGCTCCTCCCATCCCCATCCCATGATGGTAGGGAGATACTCCTCTCGGGAGTCCTTTCCCTCTGGGTGGACAGGTGGCCAGATTCTGGCATACCCTGCTTTCCCCTGTGGTCCTTCCATAGCCCCAAAGCCTTCCTCTTGGCCACGGCATGGAGCTTGAGCTCCTGGTCCAGCTCTGACCTTGTGTTTTCCCCCCTTCCCCTGAGCCTCGTAGTTTGGGAACATGCCGAGTTCTCTCCAGCCTCTGTGCCTTTGTTCGTGGTCTTCTCACCCTGCCTGTCCCAGGCCTGGCTAGAGGGTCCTCACTTTCCTGACTGGATTGGGCCACATACTTTCCAATGTCTGCCCTTGAGGGGCCTGACACAGAGCAGGTGTGGGCTGGCTATGGGTGTCCCTTGGCCCCATTCTAGCAGCCCTGCCTTGGGACCCCGCTTCGGCCTTTCTCTGCCCATGGCTCCAAGCAGGAGTTGGGGTGTCCTTCCCTGTCTGGATGCCAGGCCTCCCACAGGCTTTGGGGCATGAAGAAATGTTTAAGGTAAAAACCAATGTCTGGAAGAGTTGAGAGCTGATGATATAAATAGAATCCCTTCCCCAGCCTGGAATGTCTTCCCTGGGACAGGCCACCAGGAGAAGACTGCTGGCCTTTCCTATTTATCATCCCACCCCGCCGATCTATTTAAAAAATATCGACAATCTCTTGAAATACATCAATGTTTTGAAAAGGTGTGACTTCTAGCAACCAAATGCAACCGTTGATTTGGTTGCAGGGAAGTCCTGATGTACAGGCTTTATTGAATTCTGCTCTTCGTTCTGTATTATCCAGAAACACACAGAAATGGCTGTCACGGTCGCTGGAATGTCTGTGTAACACTTTGTGGTGTTGTATGGCAGTTTATTAAACTGTTCCCCAAATGTTCAACATTTAGCTTCCGCTGGGTATGGTTATAAATAGCATGACAGCAAGTGCTCTCCAGTCTCTTTGGTGAGTGTGAATTATTTCCTGGGGATGCATGACCAAAATCACGCTGGCAGATTGGAAACACTTATGAGAAGGTAACGCGTTCGTGTGGCTCGACTATCAAAACAACATCCAAGGTGTGTGGTGGACAGGTGTCTCCTCCAGTTGCTTTCATTTGCTTCACTTTTCTCCATGTGTCAGCCTGTGCCTGCGCGGGCAGGTAGGGACACACGCTCTCCTTTCTTTGTAACGCAGAAGTAGCAGATCCCCTCCACCGCATTGCCCTTGCCTCTTGGCTCCTGCACCTAATGTTCTGGAGACTTCTCCTAATGGGGGAGTAGCCTCGTCCTTGCACCCCTCCAGAGACATGTGCTGGAGCTCATTCAACCTGGCCTTTACCTGCGGCTGTCACTGTTCCCCGGATGCAGATGTAATCGGGATAAAACCCCAGCAGCAGAATGACCGGCCAGAGGAAGGTGGCATTTGTTTAAATGTGACCCGTGTTGCTAAGTTGTCCCCCGTCGAGCAGATGCCGGTCACCATTCCCCCATGGCCTCGCCAGCACATGGCTCAGACGTTTCCATGTCATGAGGCTCTGATCTGTGTCAAGAGGGAAGTGGAGCCCGGTTGCACCACTGGGATTTCCTGGGAACCGTTCTTGTCCTTTGCTCAAGGGCAGCATTTAGGATTTTGAATTCCTCTTGTGATTTGTCTGATGTTGCTGATGCCGCAAGCCACCCCCGTCTGTTTTCTGGTCCCTCTGGATTCCTGTCCTGCTACAGCCCTTTTGGCCCTCTCTTCCCTCTGACCTCGCTCCCAGGGGCCAGCCACTCCGCGCTGCACTGCGACAAGTGGCCTGAGAGTCCCAGACAGTCCCACCGATTTGTAGTTCCGCAGTATTTTCTTTGACTGTATTGTTGTGTCACACACCCATCAGCAGTGGGTGTTATCGTTCGACCCGTTTCTTTGTGGCTTTAATACATAAAACAGTGTCCAAGGGGTGCTCTGACTTGGCCATGTCTTTCGTCTGCGCTCCATGTGAATTGCCCTCATGGTGTTTACTGCTGCTTTCTTGGACAAGGTTCAGACTCAGAGTTCCTAACCCTTTGTCTCGTTGGCAGGTGCGTTCTTGCCCCAGGCATTGGTCGGACCATTTTCTAATTCTGTCGTAGACTGAGATTGAGCTCTTTACCCATCTGATTACCTCTTTTTCCTCTACGACTCTCTAGATCCCTCTGGAGTGGGCAGAGCTCCTCTGCGGTGCACTCCAGCCACTGTCTGCCCTGGCACGGGCTCCGTGGGGCTCTGTCCTCATGCAGCTTTTCTAATACTTGCCTCTTCATGGAGAGCTCACTTACTATTTCGTTTTCTTTTTTTTTTTAAAGATTTTATTTATTTATTTGACAGAGATCACGAGTAGGCAAAGAGAGAGGAGGAAGCAGGCTCGCTGCTGAGCAGAGAGCCCGACGTGGGGCTCGATCCCAGAACCCTGGGATCATGGCCTGAGCTGAAGGCAGAGGCTTCAATTCACTGAGCCACCCAGGCGCCCCACTATTTCATTTTCTTGACCAGGGTGTCCGGGGATATAGCACGGAACTCAAAAGATACTGTAGGATCCAAAGCCAAGAGCCTTGTGCTCAGCGCAGCTTGGCACCTATTCCCCTCACCCCAGGGGCGGCCTGACTGGCCAGTCTCCTGCTCATTGCTCTGGAGATACTCTCCACATAAACAAGCAAACGTCTATGTAAATCATTTTTACAAAAGTGTGTAGCTCTAATCTTGTATTTTTTTTTTTAAGATTTTATTTATTAGAGCGCACAAGAGGGTGGTGGGGGGAGAGGCAGAGGGAGAAGCAGACTCCCTCCTGAACAGGGATCCCGATGTGGGACTCGATCCCAAGATGCCAGGATTGTCACCTGAGCCAAAGGCAGATGCTTAACGTCTCAGCCGCCCAGGCGCCCTGTAGCTCTAGTTTTTTTTTTTTCTCTCTCTCTGAGTTGGGAGAGGTTTCCATCTTGGCTATAAAGTGCCATCCGCCTTCTGTGGCTGGCTCGGAGGTGACATCATTGGTCCCCGTGGAGGGACCCTCGGGTTGTTGCAAGCAGAGCTGCAGGGATCCCTGTGTGCACACGTGCACGTATGTCTGCAGGACATGCTACCTGAGGGGACTTGCTGGGGCAGCGTCAGGCACCTCCCATCCACACTGGAGCCCCTCTTGCCGACTGTCCTCAAACCCGTCTCCTGCTCAGACTCCCCTCCTGGTCTCCAGACCCATGGCTTCTTCCCTAGGCAGTGCCGCCCGGAGAGTCTCTGCCACCCATCTGTCCCCAGTCAGAACTCCTGCAGGAATCCTACTCCAGTAAGTGGTGCCACCAGCTGCTTGGCCTCACAGGCTGGAGCACTGTGGTGCCCGCTCTGCTGTTCCTTCCTGCCTCACCCCTTCTCCTGTCCCCCATGGCCCCAGCCCTGGCCTCATCCTTGCCCACCTGGACCTGTCAGCCCAGCCTCCTCCATGGCCTCGTGGGGGGCCTTGTGACACCAAAGCTGCCCCCCACTCCTCCTCTGTTCCTAGCCCTCCCGTGGCTGCCCAGTGCCCTCAGGGCAAAGTCCCAGCCCCTCGGCCTGGCTTTGGAGGTGTCGTAGTTTCCAGTCTGTTCCTCTTTTTCAGCCTCACTGAGGAGCATCTCCCAACCTTAATGAGTCCCTCATTATCACCCTCTATGCCCCCTCTGTCCCTCCCTCTCCATCTCCACGGAGCTCAGTGCCCACTGTCTCCCTCCTGTGCCCTTTCCCTGGCCTCCTGACCTGTGGTCTAGGACACGAGAGCACCTGCAAGGTAAATGCTCGTGAAAGGACGGCCTCCCTACCCAGTTTCCTGCCTCACCCTTTGGATGCTCTTTGCCCCACAAAATGTTACCTGCTCTCTGGCATTTAGGAAACCCTTTTCCCCAGCCCAGCATTTCCTATGGTCATTTAGGTATACTTAGCACAGTTATAGGACAGGCAATCTTTCAAAATATATAAGGCTAATTTTAGTATTTGAAGACTTCACTATCCCAAATTGTGCATTGTAGCAGGTGGCTTTTGGAAGGAGTTCTATAGGCGCCTTTATTTAAGCCATCAGAGAGACCCCATGGTGAGAATCGGGGACTAATCCCTGAGGCCTCTTTGGCTATCAGTCATTCATCTTTGCCTGCACCCACCACGCAGTCAGCAAGGCATAATGGTGTCATTACATGGGAAAACTCAATTTGGCCCGATTCCTAGAAATAGGCTCCCAAGCAAACTGTAAAGTGAATCCCACTTTCCTTAGTTTCCCATAGTGGTCATGTATGCATTTCTGTGGCAATGCAGAGGAGAAGCCAGCCATAGGATGACTTGAAAACATGAAGTCAGTCTGGAGGTGTACATTGGCACACTATGAAGCTTGCTGGGTACCGTGTTTACATATTGACCAGGAGTAAAAATTTTCATTTTTGCAGTTTTGCTTGAGAACATTCCTGGTGTCTAATACAGCTGGGTTACAGTTCCGTCCTCTATCAGTAGGTGGCGATAAAAGAGCCCACCCTGCTTGAGAATGCCCCTCAGACCCACAGGATGCTCTGCTGGATACTCTGGGGAGGTCAGGCCCATGTGGACCCTCTCCCTGAAGAAAAGGGCTTTGCAGGGGTGCTCTTGGCCCTTGAGGAGGTTGGGGTTCCCATGAAGCCTCTGTCTTAGCAAGTGCTGGTCTTCAGGAACACGGGTGCCTGTGTTCCCAACTGCGAAATGGGATTCAGGTGAAGTCCTCCCATGCTCCATGCTTCCTGAGGAAGAGAAGATGGTGGCAGGTTGGGGAGAATGGGGCAGAAAGGAGGCAGCCCCCTTCTCAGCAAACTCAGAAGTTGAGGGATCAGGAGAGTGGAGAAGGAGCCACTTCCTGGCCAACTGCAGGGTGGTTCAGCCCTTCCCAGCCCAGGCACTTACGTGCAAGTGTCTTTAGGCAACTCCCTATCTCTGAGTCAGCTCCTCATTTCCTCCTTCCTAGGCTGGGGGCAGGCCTCCTTCCTCCAGGCAGTGGGCAGCATCCAGGACAGACAGAAAAGAGAGAAAATGGGTGTCACAGAGGCCCTTCCACCCTCGGGGAGCGGGGTGGGGGGGGTGGGGGGGGGGCGGCAGGGCCTGGCTTGGCAGCCCTGTTCCAGGCTGCACAGATCCCTGGGAGGATGTCAGCTCCGAACTTTAGGAAGGGAGAGGGAAGGAGGGGAGGCAAAGGGAGAGGATCTCAGAGCTGAGGATGTGGCTGGCAGACCCTGGAGGGGCCTCCCTGACACTGGGCGACAAGGTGCAGAGGAAGGGAGGCCAGTGGAGGGGAGAAGTCTAGGAGGAGAGAAGAGGTGACGGATTCAGAAAGCAAAGAGCGAGAGATTTGAAAGGGGGCAGAGAGAAGAGAAGGAGGGGAGAAAGAAGGGATGGAGATGAGCAAGAGAGGGGAGTAAAGAGGAAAGCTTGGAAGAGAAAGTGTAGGGGGAAGAAAACGAATGAGGAGAGGGAAAGGAAGCGAGAGATGAGAGAGACAGGCTGGGGTGGGGGGCGGCCCCGAGCGAAGCAGGGGAGAGGGGAGAGGAAAGGACACCGTGGCGGGGAGAGCGAGGCTGGGGGAAGGAGAAGGAGGGAGAGAGACGAAGGGACGGAGCCGGAAATGGAAGGCCGGGCGGAGGAGCGGCCCCGGAGCAGCCTAGGCAGCGGGGTCAGAAGGCCCAGACGGCGGGAAGGGAGAGAAGGGGGAAGGGCAGGAAAGAGAAGAGCAGAGGTGGGGAGAGGCCGAGAAAGGAGGGGTGTGAGGGAGGGGCGAGGAGCCGGGCGCCCGGAGAGGTGAGAGAGGTGGAAGGAAATGCAAAGGAAAGCGCCGAAGCCCGAACTGAGAGGAGTGAGGTGTGTAGTGCGGGGGGCGGGACCGCACCGCGGGAGAGCGCGAGGAGGAGGAGGGGTGCGCGGAGGGCGGCGGAGGGCGGCGGAGGGAAACCCGCGCGGGAAGAGCGGCCGGAGAGCGCGCGCGCACAGCCAGCCCCCCCCCCCCAGGCGCGCGCCCGAGGCCGGGGCCAGGAGCCGCGGAGCAGGGAAGCCGGGAGCGAGGGCAGCGGGAAGGGCGGGAGGCTCACCCCCCAGCCCGCCGCCCAGGGAGAGAAGGGCGCGGCGGTTGGGGAAGCGGAGAGCGTGCCGAGCCGGCGGTGCGGCCGGGGCCGGGGTACGACTGAACTGGAGAAGACGGAAGGGAGGGCGTGTCGCCTCCCGCGAGGAGACGCCGGTCCTGGGCGCAGACCGCAAACCCCCGTCCCGCGGCGCGAGAAGCTGCGGACACCGGCGGGCTCCCGTCCCCGGAGCGGGCAGGACGCGACGCGAGTTTCGTGACGTGTGAAACGCAAATCACGGGGCAGTTTGTTCGGAGGCAGGAGACGCGTGTCACCAGGTCGCGGGACGCCCGGCCCGCCCCGTGGGTGCCAGAGGGGCCTCCCGGCCGGAGGAGACGGCAGGGGTGCAGCCCACGGGGGGGGGCACATGTGGAAGGAGAGGGGGCGGGCGAGGCGCTCGGGAGGCAGAAAAATGGTCAAGGCAAGTTGGGGGGGACTGTCCAGGAAAGTGGGTTAGAGACGGAATGGCGGGAAGGGCCCCGGCGGCGGAGGCGAGTTGGGGAGAAGACGGAGGAGAGGAGTAAAACCATCGATGAAAAGAAGGTACAGGAAAAGCCGAATCGGAGTGTGGTTGGGGGGGGGGGACAGGAGGACAGAGGGGAGAAGGGGACGGGAAGCGGAAAGCAGAAGGTAAAGAGGCGCTCCCTGACTGCAACCAGAAGGACAGGGGGTTGGTGTGAACCAAAGAGAAGGAAAAGAAGCTGGAGGCGAAGGGGACAGGAGTAGAGGCAGAGGGGAGGCGCGGAGAGGCAGAGGGAGGGAAGAGGGCGCGGGGTGTTAACCACGGGGGGGGGGGGGGGGGGGGCGGAAGGGGGGGGGGGGGGGGGGGGGGCTGCCACACGGTGCCCCTGAGCGGCCCTCCCGTCAGAGCTGCTGTGGGAACTGGGCGGAGCAGGGAGCTCCAGCCTTGGGGATGCCCCCCCATGCCTCCTGGGGAGCAAAGGGACCCGGTAGGCGCCGGGGCAGAGTGAAGCACAGGGGGAGGAGACTGTGAGGTGGGATAAGTCCTGAGGAAAGGAGATAAGCTTCTAGAGAGGGTGAGAGCTGCAGAAGGGAAGCCAGACAGGTGGGGTTGGGGTGGATGAAGGTGAAGAAAGACAAGCGCATGGTTTCTGGGAGAAACTCGAGAAGTGTGTGTGTGTGTGTGTGTGTGTGTAATAAAGGGTAATTCTGAGGAGCACGATGAGAGGAATAAAGACCTGTGGGGAGAGACGCAGACCAGGACCGAGAAGAGGGGGAGAAGCAAGGCACAATCAAGAAAGTGTGAGCAAAAGAAACCAGAAAATAGTGTGAGGAGGAAGTGTGTGTGTCATAGGGCAGAGACAAACTGTGTGGGGGACAGAGGAACAGAGGTGAGAAAGGAAAAAGATGAAGAGAGACAGAGGGAATCAGAGAGTCTGAGAGGGAATCTGAGAGAGGGAGAGTCAGAGAGAGAGAGACAATCAGAGAGGAGAGACAATCTGAGAGTGAGGGAGAGAGAGAGTCTGAGAGGGAGAATCTGAGTCAGAATCAGAGACAGAGTGTCTGAGAGAGGGAGAGAGACTGACAGAATCTGAGAGTGGGAAAGTCTGGGAGAGAGACAGAGTCTGAGAGAGAATCTGAGAGAGGCAGAGTCGGAGGACAGACAGATACACACAGAGAGAGTCAAAGAGAGAAAGAGAATCTGAGAGGGAGAGAGAGCCTGAGAGAGGGAGAGAATATGAGAGTCAGGGAGAGAAAAACTGAGAGAGAATCAGGGAAAGAGTCTGGGAAAGAGAGAGAGACTGAGAGAATCTGAGAGAGTTTGAGAGGGAGAGAGACAGTCTGGGAGAGAATCTGAGAGAGAGGCAGAGTTGGGCAGGGACAGACAGTCACACACAGAGAGACTGAGAGTCAGAGAGAGAGAAAGAGAATCTGAGAGAGGGAGACAGAATCAGAGAGAGAGAGAGCCAGAGAGAGCCAGAACCTGAGTCAGAGAAAGAGACCGAGAGTATCTGAGAGAGAGAGTCAGAGAGATAGAATCTGAGTGAAAGAGTCACACACACAGTCATAGAGAATCTGAAAGTAAGAGTCTAAGAGAGTGAGAGAGTCTGAGGAGAAACAGTCTGAGTGAAAGAGAGAGTCTGAGAGAGAGTGTGTTTGTGAGAGAGAAAAGCTGAGTGAAAGAGAGTCTGAGAGTCACAGAGTCAGAGTCAGTCTGAGTGAGACACAGAGTCTGAGAGAGAGTCTGAGTGGGAGAGAGAGAGACAGAATCTGAGTCAGAGAGAGACAGTCTGAGAGAGGGAAAGAGTCTGAGGGAAAGTGTGAGACAGTCTGAGAGAGAGGAGAGTCTGAGAGTCAAAGTCTGAGAGAGAAAGAGAGCCTGAGAAAGTCTGAGAGTTTGAGTCAGAGAGAGAGTCTGAGAGAATCAGAGAGTTTGAGTCAGAGAGAAAGAGAGAGTCTGAGAGAATCAGAGAGAGGGAGAGTCAGAGAGTCTGAGAGAGAGAGAGAGTCTCAGAAAGCCTGAGAGAGAGAGAGAAATAGAAAGTCTGAGAGAAAGAGTTTGAGAGAGTCTGAGGAGGTCAGAGAGTGAGAGAGTAGGGAGAGTTTGAGACAATCTGAGAGAGAAAGAGTCTGAGAGAATCTGAGAGAAGGAGAGTTTGGGAGAGAATGAAAAAGTCCGAGAGAGAGAGAAAGAGGGAGAGCCTGAGAGGGAGAGAGAGTCTGAGAGAGGGAGAGTGTGAGATTCTGAGAAAGGGAGAAATAGTCTGAGAGAGAGAGTCTCAGAAAGTCTGGGTGAGTCTGAGAGAGAAATAGTTGAGAAAGTCTGAGAGAGTTTGAGAGAGTCTGAGCAAGAGAGTCTGAAAGAGGGAGAGAGAGTCTGAAAAAGAGTCTGAGAGAGAGAGAGAG
>RCUC01165244.1:0-62473 GCA_003697995.1 Taxidea taxus jeffersonii
ATGTATGGCCCTCAAAACCTAAAATAGTTATTCGTACTGCACAGAAAATATTTGTCAACCCCTGGTGGAATGCATAAAGTATTTAGATATTTTATTCCTTAAAAAGAAAACAGAAATAAGATGGAAGCTCTCTTATTCTTTCTTTCCTGCTCCCCCCTTTCCTCCCTCCCTTCCTTTCTTCCTTCCTTTCTCTCCTTTCTTTCTTTCTTTCCTTCCTTCCTATACAAAACAATCAAATATTTAGTTTTTGTTGTTATTGTTGTTTTAATGATTTATGATGCCAGTTTGTTTCCAAAAGGGAATCCCAAAGGAAATCCCAGTGAGAATCAAAACCTAAAGGAAAACTTGAAACTTTGGAACATTCCTGAAGATACAAGTGTGCTGGTATATGTAATTTACTCAGATATTCAGAAAGCACTATGCCAAAGAGGAGATTCTCTCTGCACACTTCTTATCCAATGTATTACAAATTGGTGATGATTTAGTTTCCATACTATTGCCCAAAGTCCCTCATTTCCCTGCCGATTCCTTCTATAGCTTTGGTCACTATCTGGATTACCTCCTTTATACCTCTTTAACCCTATTGTCACCACTCAGTCACACAGTCCATGTCCTACTATTCTGTCTCTTGGGATCAGTTTACTTTTCATGTCACCAACCCCTATGATTATAAGTCTCTGGCATCCCGTTTCCCACCCTCATTCCACCTCAAACTTTTAGTCACTTCTACCCTCCCCCTATTTCCCATTCAAAACTTATTCAAAAGAGAGGATCCAAACTGTGTTCACTAGGGTATGATAACTGGTAAGATGAAGACCAGGCTTCCTCCTCAAAAAGGCACTTGATTTTATTATAGGACATATATCAACTACACTTGTCAATACTTCAGGTTTCTGAGAGTGGGAAACCTACCTAGGGGGATGTTGTTTCTAGAGGGTAGTCGATAAAGTTTGGGGTGAAGGGTGATCCAAGATGAGGCTTGGATCATCTCCCTTATGCTCCTAAAAGCATGTGACCAAGCTCTTGCCCACATCTAAAATTTCTGGAAAACTGTATGTCTTCTCTGTTACATCTGTTCCCAGCCTGCCATGTCTCTTCATTAGGTAGCATCAGGGACAAATTTTCCAATAAGGTGTGAATTCCTGAGGGCAATGACTATTTCACATTCACCATTTTATCCCCAGTACTTGACACAACATTGGCTTTACACTCAGGCTCATTGAATATTTAAATGTATGAGCATATTCTGCTGCTCAAAATGCCCCCATGACTATCCTCTTGACTCAGAGTAAAAAAGCCAGAGTCTTCACCAGGGCCTCCAAGTCCCAACATAGACTGGTTTTCATGTGTTTTCTGGCTTACCCTCTGTTCTCCCCTCTACTCACTCTACTTTCCTTGCTGTGACCTCAGGGCCTTTGCACTTCTTGTTTCTTCTGTTCAGTTTTATAGACGGCTTACCACCTTCATTTCTTTCAAGGTTCTACTCAAATGTCGTTTTTTCCCTTATTCCTCCATTCTTTTAAGCTTGCTTTATTTTTTCCCATGCCCTTGTCACCTTCTAAGATAATATATGATATACCTTTTTTTTCACTTTTTTCTTGCTTTGTATCTCTCTCCATTCAAACATATGCTCCTCAAAAGCAGAAGATTTGCTTGTTTACATCTCAGTTGTCTACTGAGAATGCAGGATAGTGCCTAGGACACACCAGGCACTCTGTAAGTCTTTCTTGAATGAATTATTTAAAACAAATTGAACAGGAAACAGATTTACCATCCCTCCTTCTTTCCTCCCACCTTGACTCTGCATTGTAAATATGCACCATGGCTAATTTATAAGAATGTGCTGGTTTCCCTCTCCACACCCCCCGCCCCGCATCATGTCTTCTATTCCATGAGCTTCAACTAACTCACCTTCCCTCTGAACTTCTCAGATTAAAAACAAAACAAAACAAAACAAAACAAAACACATGTTCCTCCCATTTCCAACTCCATAGGCATTAAGACCCTTGTTACATTGGACTACTTCAAATCCCTGCAGCTTTGCTCCCCTGCTGCTTGAAAACACACAGGAAAGACACCATGAGTGGTCCTCTTGGCCCATCCCACCCGGTCCCAGATGGCACAGATTTTCCAGACAGCAAATCTAATATACGTGGAGTCAACAGGCCACAGTGTCCTGTGCCTACAGAGGAGAGCACCTCTAAAGAGTGAGCATCATTATGTAGCCATATGATAGTCCTCTCCCCTGACATATGGGCTGGGAATTGG
Source organism: Taxidea taxus jeffersonii (assembly GCA_003697995.1). Lineage (NCBI taxonomy): Eukaryota > Metazoa > Chordata > Mammalia > Carnivora > Mustelidae > Taxidea > Taxidea taxus. The sequence goes on from RCUC01165244.1 coordinate 2,269, forward strand.
GGTGGCTGTCCCCCTGCTTAGTTCTTAAATTGCTGAAGGTCAAAAGAGCATTTCTTTGGTCCAGGTAAAACCTCATCGCTGTTAGCATGGTGCTTTTCTCTCGGTAAGCATCCAGCAGAGATACTGATAGACAATAAAAATGAGAAAACAGGAGAGAAAGTAGACAATGCTTTATTATTTGTTTAGAATTATGACATCACACCATATGTAGGTAATGGCACTAGTGGGAAGGTGGCCCTGTGCACAGGAGACGCTGTTTTGACAACATATGCAATATGTATATGGAGAGATAGCAAGTGCAAAGAATGTACGTGCGCACAGCAAATCCAAATGTTTTATATCTGAATGATGCCACGTTCTTTTCACATAACATCTGGGATGTGAAACGAATATTCACAGAAAAATTAATTATTTCATTTCTGTAATTGTTAACTTGTAAGCCAAATTAAAGTATGTGCTTTTACAGAACTAAATATATAAGGTAGGGCTTTCCAGAAGAAGTTTTGAGTCTCATAACTTCTAGATAAATTTAAATTTAACTAAACTATTTCAGTTCTTATTTGTGATATCATTTATTAATTTTTCAATCAGGGGGCAGAAAGGACCATGTTGCCATGATAGCTGATGACAAAAACAAAGCACAAAAGTATACATGATGAAACGATGATGTGAGTTTACTCTGTGAGCAGGGGGGTTAAACTGGCATTTGGGTCTGCCCCAGGGGAGAGCTCCAGTTGAACTGCTATAGAATCTACCCATTTGTCCCACTTCCATATCAGCTTCTCTTTCCTTCTACTGCAAATCTTACTGTTGTCTTTCCTTCTCAGACCCTATATCCCCTCCCCTGCTCCAAATACCCTTCTTATCAACTTGTTGGTGATGGCAGGAGAGAGGAGGCAAATGGTGAAGGCAAAGGAAAGACACAGTCAGCCCTATTCCTACCATCATAGTCATGCATCACTGTCCCCATCCTAGCTGTCCCACCTGTCCATCAGAACCGTCCCTTCTCATCCCAGTAGCTGATCCCCTGTGCCTGGTCCCAGTGTCTCATTGTGCCCCTGTTACTACATGCTTCATCCCAGATTTCCTGCCCTGGTTCTACACTCATCTTATAAGGCGCTCTTAACCTAAGCTGTAGATCTTCTTTGTCTGGCCATAGGAACCCCAGTCCCAGCCCCAGTAGCTTAGGCCTACAACCAACAATTGCAGGTTGAATGGTGTGAGAAGGAACCTCCGCTCTCACCTCCAGTAAAGACTCCAGAGTATTCCCAGCATCCACCTCAGCACTAGCAATGCACTTCCCCATAGGAACACCGTCGTGCTTGGCAATCGGAATGTTCAGGGTGTTTGACTCACAAACACTCAGCCTCCCAGGGAAGGGAGAACTTTGCAACTATTAGAAACTTTATTGAAATATAATTGACACATAGCATTATGTTAGTTTAAGATGTATGTGTGATAATTTGACACACGTATTTATTGTGACATTAGTACCACCATAAGGTTAGATAACATCTCCATAACTCACATAAGTACTGTGTGTATGTGTGTGTGTGATAAAACATTTAAGGTTTACTCTCAGCAATTTCCAACTCTGTAGTATGGGATTGTTAGCTATAATTACTACACTGTACATGCTGTGCAGTAGGTCCCCAGAACTTATTCACGTTAAAAGTAGATGGTTGAACCCTTTAGCCAACATCTCCTGATTTACCCCACCACATAGCTCTGGCCACCATTCTACAGTTTCTGAGTTTGGATTTTTAGATTCCATCTATGAGTGAGATCATACAATATTTTTCTCTATAGTCACAAATGGCAGGATTTCCTTCTCTTCATGGCTGAATAATATTCTTAACCTAGGTGTTTATCATGGTAAGCTTCCTTCTTAGAACTGCTTTTGCTGTATGCTGTAAGTTTTGGTATGTGTTGGTATGTGACCCGTTGGCTTCTTCTTCTTCGACCCGTTGGCTGTGCAAGAGTGTATTGTTTAATTTCCACCTGTTGTGACATTTCCAGTTTTCTTGCTGTTATTGATTTCTACTTTCATACCACTGTGGTCAGAAAAGATACTCGTTATGATTTTAATCTTCTTAAATTTGCTAACAATTGTTTTGGGACCTAACATATAGCTTATTCTAGAGAATGTTCCATGCACTTGGGAAGAATATGTATTCTGCTGCTGTTGGATGCAGAGAATATCATTTTCCACTCTTTCACATTGAGCCTATGTATGTGTCCTTGAGGCTAAAATGCTTAGAAAATTCCAACCATTTGCAGTTAGAGTAATTATTCATAATTACTCTAAAGTAATTATTGATTGGTAAGCCCATACCCTACAATGTGATCTTGTTTTCCAGCCCATGTTCTTTCCTTCCTGTATTGATGTCTTACTTTGAAAATTGATAACTTCCATAGTAATATGTTTTGATTCTCTTCTTTTTTATCTTTTGTGTATCCACCATAGTTTTTGCTTTGTGATTGCCATGAGGCTTCCATAAAACACCTTACAGATATGGCTCTCTATTTTATGTTGATAACAACTTTGATCACATACAAAAACAAGACAAAACAAAACAAAACAAAACAAAAACACTCCCATCCACTCTATTCTTTTATATTTTTTATGTCACAATTCACTACCTTTATATCACATATTCACTTAAAAGTTATTGTTGCTGTAGGTATTTTTAATACTTTTGTCCTTTAATCCTTATACTTGAGTTAAGTAGTTAACACATCACCATATTACAATATTAAAGTATCTTGAATTTGATTACATACTTACCCTTACTACTATAAGATTTCTGCTGAGAAATCTGCTGATAGCTTTATAGAGGTGACTTTGTAAGTTATAAGCTTCTTTTTCTCTTGCTTCTTTAAGATTGCCCCTTTGTCTTTGATTTTTGACATTCTTGTTATAATGTATCTTGGAGAAGATGTCTTTAAGTTGAGTTTGTTCATGAATTTATGAGCTTTGTAAACTTGAATGTTCAACTCTCTCTTCAGATTTGGGAAATTTATAGCCATTTTATCTTTTTTTTTTTTTTTGAGATTTATTTACTTATTTGTCAGAGAGAGGGAGGGAAAAGAGAGCATGAGCAGGCAGAGGGAGAAGCAGGTTCCTCGCTGATCGAGGAGTCCGATGTGGGACTCTATCCCAGGACTGTGGGACCTGAGCCAAAGGCAGACACTTAACTGACTGAGCCACCCAGGTGTTCTATAGCCATTTTATCTTTTTTTTTTAAATTTTATTTATTTACTTAATAGACAGAGATCACAGGTAGGCAGAGAGGCAGGCAGAGAGAGAGGAAGGGAAGCAGGTTCCCTGCTGAGCAGAGAGCCCGACTCGGGGCTGGATCCCAGGACCATGGGATCATGACCGGAGCCGAGCTGATGGCAGAGGCTTTAGCCCACTGAGCCACCCAGGTGCCCCAGCCATTTTATCTTTAAATAAGCTTTCTTCCCTCTTTCTCTCCTTCCTGGGACTCCAATAATTTGCAGATCTTTTCTTTAGGTGATGTCCTACAGATCATGGATGCTTTCTTTGCTCCTTTTTCATTCATTAATCTTTGTTCTTCTCTTGGATAACTTTAAAGGTCCTGTCTTTTAATTCACAGATTCTTCCTCTGTTTGAACTACGATACTGCTACTGCTGCCTATTGCACTTTTTATTTTATTTGTTATCATCTTCAGCTCCAAAATTTCTGTTTGATTTTTTTTTTTTACAATTTCTATCTTTTTGTTAAACTTCTCATTTTTTTTCATGTGTCCTTTTCGTGATTTCATTTCTTGCTCTGTTTTCTTGTAGATCAGGGAGCTATTTTGAATCCTTTATGGGGTAAATCACAAATCTCCATGTCATTAGAGTTGGTTACTAGAAAATTATTGTGTTCCTTTTATAGTGTGATGTTCCCTTGATATTTCATGTTTCCTGAAGTCTTGCATTGCTATCTTCACTTTTGAAGCAGCAGTCATCTCCTCCAGTCTTTACTTCAGGAGAGAAACACTTTCCACCAGTACCGCTAGGAATTCTGAGTCTATCTTAGACCTTCTATGGATATACCTGCTCCACACTTCTTGCTCTCTCTTGTGGCAAAGTTCTTAAGCTCATATGCCTTCTCTAGATCCTGCAGAGCCAAGCTGTGTGTTCATACCCTCTCTTTTGTTTTCTCAAGGGTGGTGTCTCACAGGTCCATAGATTCAGACTGGCTTTCTATACATTCTTATTAGCAGTCTGCAAAAGCTCACTCTTGCCATCATCTGGATCATGCACAGGTAGTCCTCCCACCCCACACCCATCCACCACAGGGTGAGGGCAGGCATGTGGATGAGGCACATGGAGTGTTGTGAGTGCCAAGGGGCCAGATGGGGGATCTGTAGGCAAGACATCCTCATCCTCATCCTTGAGTCCCTGATGTGCTTAGAAGGATCCATGTTCCCTTGATATGTTTTATGGGATATATTTTATCCCAGCTGCTGTTCTCCCAGCTCCTCATGTCCCACAGTCATGCAGTCCATGACTCAGTACCCTGGATATGGAAAGAGAGAAATGGGCACTCACTCACATGCTCTCACTTTCCCCCACGGGGGAAATCAAAAGGCAAGCAAGGATCTCCTGGCACCAAACTATACTGCCTTGGGGGAAGGGCAATGCAGGAAAAATCAAACATTTCCTCTCACCCTCTCGAATACATCTGATCTCTCTCTCTCTCTCTCTCCCTCTTTTTTCCTGGACTCTGGGACTTCTGCAAAAGTTTCTTTCATCTGTGAGTAATTATTGAAGACAATGTTCTTAAGGACTCCCAGGCCATGGTTGAGAGGGGCAGGAGTCAGTCCCTGGGGCACTTTGGGTCCACAGCCAAGACTGAGGTCTGTATGCCTATTACCTGATGTACAGGTGGGTGAGAATCCTCTCAGGTTCCTTGATGATGGGCTGGTGACAGAACTAAAGTCAAATGAGGGTAGTAACCAAGGCCTCAGAGGCACAGAACTATTTCCTGATCTATTGCTTGTATCACGGTTGGCAAGTCAACCACTTAAGTGCAGACCTGTCTTCTCAAAACAGCTCTCCTCATTTGTGGACTGTACTGGCTTTCCCAGTTACCTGGATCCCTCAGTTCCCATAAAAGTAGCTTTGTCCATGGATTGATGCTGAATTGCTGTTGTCGAGGGCAAGGCATGAGTGAGAGATGTCTTATTTGGTCCTCTTATTGATGTCACTCTCTGAAAACTTGAAAAGTTGTCAAAATTAATAAAAAAAAAAGAAGAAAATGTTGTCAAAAATAAATAGCCCAGTTGAAAACTGCTAGCCTGGAAATTTCTCATAAAACTTCCTTTATCTTTAGTTAAGCTTCATTTGTGTAGATATTTACATGCCCACAGTCAACTGATCTGTCTTTCACATCTGTTGTGGTCTGAACTGTGTCCTGCAAATTCCAATACTGATTCTTAATCCCTAATACTGCAGATTGTGATTATATTTAGAGATAGGATCTCTAAAGGTGTAATTAAGTTAAAATGAGGTCACTAAGGTGGGCTATAATTCCAAATGACTAGTACCCTCATAAGAGGAAGAGATTAGGGCACAGACACATAGAGAGGGAAGGCCACATGGAGACCCAGGGAGAAGATGGCCATCTACATCTACAAGCAAGGAAAGAGGCCTCGGGAGGAAAAACCTCTGCCAACAACTTGATCTCTGACCTGTAGCCTCTGGAATTGTGAGAAAACAAATTCTTGTGGTTTAAGCCACCTCACTGTAGAGAAAATTTCTGGCCTAGTGCTTTTAGCCTATGTGAATTCTACATTCTAGCAAATCCTGACCAGTTCTTCTCTGTTTGTGTCCTGATCCTTTTGTGACATCAATACTTAAACACACCTGGAATGAAGACGTTCAGGATTTAAACAAAGACATGTTCTTCTTCTTAATCCAGGTTAGCCAATTAAAACAGGAGGAAAGGCTAACTGATACGTGATCATAAAGGAGAAAAACTTTGTAAGTAGAAAATTTAAAAGAGGTAAATGCATGAGTCTCAGATTACAAAGCAAAGAAATTAAGTTTGTGATGTCTCAGTGCATGACAAGAAGCTGGGACTCATCAAGGAAGGGTTGCAGGTGACTGATAGGAGATGAAATGGGCAGAAATAAGTGTTAGGAATAGAGAAGAAAGCTCTTATTAAAAAAGTAATTTGTGTATGTTTGTTATGATTTGCCTCTTCAATGAACTTTTTATAACTGACCCATTGGAAAGAGGGATTTTACTGTAGGTTTTTTTTTTTTTTTATTGCTAACTTCTACCTATGGCAACTGATTTCTACTTCCCATTTATAGTGATGATTCAAAATTTCTTTCTTAAAATAAACATTTAGGTTACCTAAAAAAAAAAAAAAAGTAATCTGGGGACGTCTGGGTGGCTCGGTCGGTTAAGCATCCCACTCTTGGTTTCATTCGGCTCAGGTCATGATCTCAAGGTCATGGACCCACATCAAGCTCTGCATTTAGCACGGCATCTGCTTGAGATTCTCTCCCTCTGCCCCTCCCCCACTCCCACTCTCTCACTCGCATGCTCTCTCTCTAAAATAAATAAATAAAAGCTTAAAAAAAAAGAAGCAATCTCAATGCATGGCAAAAAGAAACTGTGTTTAGAAAGCTAGGTTTTGGAACTAGACAGCCCTAGGTTCAAATCAGAGCAATCTCCTCTCTGGGTAACTTTGGGCAAATTACCTCTCTAAGCTTCTATTTGCAAAATGGGAAAACGTTTGTTTCCACCTTGCAATGGTTTGGAGAGGATTAATGACACCATGAAGCACCTGGCATATACATAATGTTCAGTAAATTTAAGGTCTCATTATTTCAATAATTACTAAAATTTTATTACTATTATTAACACATGCACAGTTTAGGAGAGACATCGCCATTAAGTTATATGATTCTTCCTAATTTTGCTTTACGTGATTTACGTGCTTGTATGCTCGACATCACCGAATCTTAGGAAGAGACTTCATGTTTAGAAGATTTATTAAGCGAAGTACCACTGTTCTTAAAACACTTTTAAGAAGCTATACTTTGTCCTCCTCTACACATATGCTGTGAGTGCCTTTTAGAGGTCCCCTGTCCTAGTATGCAAATATGAGACTGAAAAATGCCATTTAGCCTTTGTTTACCAGATCATATGGTTGTTTGAGGCTCCTTATGTCTCTGCAAGTCGATGCTACACAGACGAATTAAAAAGAAAAGCAAGGGCAGTTATCCACATAATTTAAAGGGCATACACTTGCTAGAAATAAATTAAAATAAAAACTTTATTGAATTACATTTTCTATGATACAGCTCACCATGGAGCTGTTCAACTTAGCAATTTCTTATATTTGGGCCCACATTTTTTTGCCTTCTAATTTTGATTTTACTTGCTTTCATAAAATGATATTTAGTGTTTGCATAGACCGACCTCTAAAATATGGAAATCTTGTTTAGAGACGCAGCTTTCTAGAGAAAATACCTGAGTTACTGCTCACAGTCAAATGTTATTAGGAACAAAGAGCTCTCTGGCTGGATACAAATGGGAATTCCTAATCTTACCCCCAAAGAAAGGTGTATGTTCTTTATTGCAGTCTGAATTTATAGACTGTTTTGGATTCTCTCGTTTCCATAGTCATTTGCATAGAACAGAAAACATATTACATAACAAGTCAGTCAAGCTAAATTATAGGCAGTTCTTTTCAATCAGGCCACTGCAGCTCTGCGTTGCTCAGTTCAGCTCCTGTCTCCCACTGTTCAAATGTTGCCATGGTGACCAATTTTTGTCATGTACATTCCCAGGTCCCGTGCGGCCTCCTTATTCATAGCACTTTGCTGCTACAGCGACCGCTAGCTGCTGTCTTATTATCTAATCCCCCCTTAGTAATACATACCATCTTTACGCTACCTGGGTGAATTCTTGAAATCTGCGTATGGATGATATGTTACATAAACAAAAAAAAAAATTCATATTAGATAACATTTGAATGATAATAACAAATAAATAAGACTCCTTTAAGCCATCCATAAGCAGGAGCTTGGTGAATTCACTCCCTTACTATTCTCTAGCTATTCTCTAGCTATCTTCCTGTCCATATCATTGGAAGACCAGTTTGATTCTTTTATGACAAATGGAATAACAAGATTGCAAAAATGTTGAGCTGAATTTGATCAACCATTTTGCAATCTATCTGGTTGTTGAGCTTTCCACTGTTATGACAGCTGAAAAACACAAATCATCGGTACATTGGAAGAAGAAGCTGAGAGATACAGAGACAGTCTAATTTATCCATATGCCGAAAAAGACAATGTCATATGGATAAACTAAGTTTCACCTCTTTTTCCTTTTTAAATATTGTAGGCTGAATGTCTTTCGAGTAAAAACACAATCTTAAAAAAAATCACAAGAAACCAGATCAAAGACATAAATAGAACAAAATATGCACAAGAGATCTCATCCAAGATCAAAGATGTGAACGTAATTGCCATGAATAAGAAGTGCAGAGCTCACCAGAACAGAATGTCTTCAGCACACAGAGAATTCTACCAAGAAGGCGGGGGGGCGGGGAGTGGGAAGAAAAGGGGGAAAAAAGACTCTGGGAAATCAAGTCCTCCACAAAGCAAATAAAACGTCTTTATTTTTCCCTTTGCAGTAAGCAAAATTTCTATGTCATATCACTGAAATGACCAAATATGGAGCAATGTTCCCCAACTCTGAGGGAGGGAAGCATATCAGAACCTTTCCATTTTGTGGGCTAAGCATCTTTTACTTTTTGTGTTTTTCTTTTCTTTTCTTTTTTCTCTCTGCCAAAATCCACTCCCCAAACTTCAATCTCTAAAAGTGTTTTACTGTAAATCAGCCTCGTACGGGCGAGTTTTCAAGAGTGTGAAATATTGAGGTAGTAACATAAGAGAGAGCCGCTTTTCTTGTGAGAATGAAGTAATTAATTTAATGCATATGGGAAAAAGAAAAAAAAGGTAGGGGGAGTTCCCTTTATTAAATATTTATCACTGGAGCCCTGGTGGATACCACTCAGAAAAGCAATCATTAGAGATAGGACACTGATTGAAGTGAATATTAAGTAGCACTCTAAACTAAATAACATTTGCTGATTTCTTGGAAAAAAAAAAAGTTCTCGGGACGCTTAGATGCTTCTCTTTTGATGTCTTACTGCGTGTATTTAATTTTAAGTAATTCAGTCTTTTAAAAATGTGTCTCTATCCCTGACCTTCGAGAACTTTCATCTCATTCACGTCAATGAACCTAACCCTTTTCTACCCTCTCCAGGAATGATGAGTGCTGGAGAAAGGGGCAGAAGGAGCATGAAAGAGTGAGAACAAGCAGATAGTTATCAGGAATGCAAGCTCATACCTGCACAAAGAGGAGAAATAGCAAATTAATAATCCATGATTCTATTTAGCCCACTAGGGGGAAGATAAATTTATGATTCAAGGTAAACTTCAGTCATATAAATGAGCAATGAAAATAAATTTTCTAAACTTGATTCTTTAAAGCAAAAAAAAAATTCAGGAAGCAATGCATTTCCTAATGATATTTAGCCTTAAATATGTCATTAACACATGCATATGATTTTATCCTTAGAAAATAAATATAATAATTGCAAATATTTCTTTAAGTTGGCTCAGCACCCAACATGGGGCTTGAACTCAATGACCCTGAGATCCAGAGTTACATGCTCTACCAACTGAGTCAGCCAGGCACTCCTTTAAAAAAAAAAAAAATTAAGCAAATTTGGGACAATCTATTTCTGTGAGGCTCCTCTCCCCAGCAAATGTACCTGAATTCATTTTGAGACTTTCTTACGTTGTAATATTATTATGGAGAGCAATATTCTTTGTATCATCCTAGACCCTGGGTATTATCTGACTTTTATCCTGACCAAAAGTCTTTACATGCTTTAGAAACTCATTTTCTGGGCTCACCTCACTTGTAGACTTCACCTGCATCAAATAAGGTGCTATTCAAGGACCTCAGATTCCTTACCACAGTACTTTCCATTGCAGTGAGACGTAGAAGAATGCTACTGTTCTGCTTAGTAGAATATGCAAGGGACTCTGTGGAAGGGGAAAACAAGACATTATAAGCAAACCTGGAGAGACATTGGGTCTTATGTCTCCTTAGCCCGAAGTATGGTGAAACCAACAAACAAAATTGTCCAGAGAAGGAAAGTCACCTTCCAGTGGCAAATATTCCTGCACCATGTGTTGGAAGAGTAAGAATGTTACTACAGGTGAAGTGAGCGTTCTTCCTGTAGCATATAGAATTACTGAGAGAACCGCTCTTTCCTTCCCCCTTCTGTGTGTGTTCATGTAGCTGTGTAGGGTCAGGCAGCTTTGGAGGATTTGATTGATTCCACTGTCAGGGACTTTAGAAATGACAGGATAAGATTAAAAAAATAAAATGGACACTGTCCCACAGCCAGAAACACAGTGATGCGTTACCATTGACAACTTGGGGCCATTTTTCTTTCTTTCTTTCTTTCTTTCTTTTTTTAAGATTTTATTTATTTATTTGAAAGAGACCATGAGAGAGAGCATGAGAAAGGAGAGGTCAGAGGGAAAAGTAGACTCCCGCCCGGAGGAGCTGGGAGCCCGATGCGGAACTCGATCCTGGGACTCCGGGATCATGACCTAAGCCTAAGGTGGTTACCTAACCAACTGAGTCACCCAGGGGCCCTTGGGACCATTTTTCTTAACAAGCTGCAAAACGGTCTGGTAACATGGAAGAACATTCCTTTGGGTGATGCTCACATTACAGTAGTGGTCCTCAACCAGGGGTAATCTTTAGTCCCTTACCAGCAGACACGTGGCAATGTTTGCAGGGATTTTTGATTGTCATGATAGGGTGAGGAGTGCTAGTGGCATCAAGTAGGTAGAGAGCAGAGTTAATGTGCAACATCCTGAAGGGCAGGTCCCACCACTTATATTTTGATTTCATGGGAACATTTTTACCAACAGACAAAGTTCACATCTTCTTGAAGGATAGCCAAATCACAGTTTTTCTTAGGTAACAATCACATTTTCACAATCCATTTACAGCAATGACGCTTATGATGTTCTTAAGTTCATGAATGGAAAATTTAAAGTCTTATAGATATTCAGATTGATTTTTGAATTTATCATTCAGTAACCCAGCTTAAGCCTAACCCACTTGTTGGGATGAAGTAATTCTTCACATGGTTATTTCTCTTTCACATCCCCCTTGTGCTTAAGGGTCTGATGCCCAGAAATGGCTTGCAGCTTGGCAGACAACAGTTCCACGATTCACTTTGTGTGGGGACTTTGGATATGGGATACATGATAACCTTGGAAATTATTTGATTTTTACAAATTATGATCTTTACAAAAAAACAACAAACAAACAAAAAAAAACAAAGAAGTGATTTTCAACTACCTTGGACTCCCTTTCCTTCTGTAACCCAAAGGTAGACTTCTGGTGATTTTCTCAGAAAGCTTTGATAGTTTGCTTATTTTCTTTCTTTTTTTTTTAGATTTTATTTATTTATTTGAGAGAGAGAGAGAGAGAGCATGAGCAGGAGACAGAGGGAGAGGCAGGAGCAGGCTCCCCACTGAGCAGGGAGCCTTACTTGGGGCTCAACTCAGGATCATGACCTGAGCAGAAGGCAAGCACTTAACTGAGCCATCCAGGTGCCCCTTGAATAGTTTTCTTGGATAAGAGACTTGCTATGGTGGGAATTTCCTAAATAAATAAATAAATAAATAAATAAATTCAATCCTCAGGGCACCTGGGTGGCTCAGTCAGTTAAGTATCCAACTCTTGGTTTTGGCTCAGGTCATGATCTCAGGGCCCTGAGATCAAGCCCAGTGCCCCGGCTGCCTGCTCAGCAGGGAGTTGGCTTCCTCTCTCTTCCTCTTTCTCTGTCTCTCCCCCATGACTAATGCTCTTTGTCTTTCTCAAATAAATATATAAATATTTTTAATAATAATAATAATAATATCCTCTTTTCTAGTCTTTTTGACTTGTAGAGTCCTGCTCCTTTGATTCATAATTCTAGATGACTTGGAGTTGATAAAGAAGGAGGCTTGGAGCTTATCTGTGCTGCCATCCCATTAGAATGCAACACGTTCTTTTAGATGTTTCATACTTCAGTGAAAGAAATGCACCAGACACCATTATGGTCTCAGAAACCAGCATTGATCCACACACTGTGACAGGATCCACGGTACAGTAACTCATGAGGTCATCTTGTAGCATGCAGTGTACTCCTTACAAGTCATTTATTTCTAAGAATTCTAATTAAAACAGATCAGGCAAGACTTTTACTTGAAAATTCCTTTTACGAATTGTCAAGCTACCTTTGAACTTTAGGCTACATTTCTTTAGTAATATTCTACAGTCTAAGGTTTTCATACAATTATTCAAAGATATGTATTGAGGGTCCACTGTCTAATATATATGGGAAGTATACATTTTTGCTAGGCTTACCTCTGAATGTGGAAGCATTCTCCTAAAGCAGAACAACAACAATAACAACAAACTAGGAAGCTTTTTCTTTTTCCCCAAGTCAGTGCTTTCCAAAATGTCCTTAGCACAAAAATTATGTGAATTGCTTATTTTAAAAAATGACACTTAACTCAATCAAGACCTCTCGTGGAATCTGTATTTTTCAATAGCATGCAGGGAGTCATATGATTTGGTAATTTGGGAAACAGTGCCTCAGGGGAATGCACATATACTGAGACCACAAGGGACACAATCTATTAAATTATGAATAGATCGAGAGCTACCCTCCAAAAGGTTGTATGATACATATAGAATACTTAGGAAAGTGTCTGGCATGTATTAAGCTCTTAATTAAGCATTAGATACTATTGTTTTCCCTTGTCATGATCAGTGTAGATAAGAATTAGCATTTCAAAAGGTCAGTCTTCAAAAGCCACTTGCCTTCTCAGCCACCCACCCCGAGCCTTGTCTTTATGACATCCATGATTCCTTGTATCTCTTTACTCAGGTGTTTGACCAAATTCCTGTCTCTTTTTCATGAACTCTCCTATTTTGGTTCCTTCTTTCTCTCTCCTTTTCACTGAATGTCCCTCCTGATACCGACTTTCTCAAGAGTCGTTTCATTCTTTATCTGTGGCCACTGACCCCTTCCAGTGATAACTCTCATGGTATATACTCCTCCATCCAATTCTCTGGAGACTCAGTCTTCCTGGAACTTGGAGTGTGAGACCGATTCTTTAAAATAAATCTGCAATTGCCAGGTATCCGTATAGCTTTCGCCCTCTATAGCTAATGTTACTTCAACCCACAAATATTAGAGCATGACTTTGGAGTGCTCCATTTGCGAGACCTAAACCACCCTCGCATTGCCCATATCATGAGGGATATGAGAGCACCCAGATGACATATTGATTTCTTTCTATAATTCAGAAGAAGTCCCTGTGCTCATTCACTGACTTACCCATAACTACAGCTCATATTCTCTTTTATAGAATGCTTGGAACAAGCGTAAGAAAGGAACAGGAAAGACTGTATAACCAATCTGCTCCTTTCCACATTACTCATCATCTCAGCCTCTCTTGGGCAAAAAATATTTGCTGCATAAATCAGACATGCAGTCTCTGTCATTGAGCTAAAGAAAGAAAGAAAGAAGAAGCTATTACTTGGGCCTACTATCAACTCGTGTATGTTTAACCTCTGCACCTAATATGAATATTGTTAGGCTGGATTTTGTAACTGAGAGATTACTTCCCATTTTTCTAGGAGTTCGTGCATGTGTACAAATGGATTTACTCCCAAAGAGGATATGTTTTTCTTTCTGAAGAATAATTTCATTCTGAAGTAGGTAGGAAAAAAGTTGCCTTTGTTTTGTCCACTGATTCTATCCTTTCAGACCTTAATGAAATAAATCAGTGGAACCTCTGGAGATTGCTGAATGGCCGCAGTAGCTACCATTCCTCTGTGTTAAAAGAAGTTAAACTGCCCAAAGACATAATTTCAAGTCTTAATTGAATGCTAGCAACTGAACCATGAGCCAGGATCCCTGAAGAATGGTGACGTTCTCTGTGAGCTTCACACAATGGGAATGCGTGGGTAGATGCCATCTGCAGCTCCAGGGTGGGGAAACAAAAAGACATTTGAGGAAGAGGGGATTTCTTACAGATATGATATAATGGGAAAGATCTGAAAGTCATCCATCATGCCCGTGACATACATCACACCCAACAACAGCCAAAAGCCACGAGATGTCACATACCGCCTGCAGCGTGTCAAGCCTCCTGGCATCAGCACTTTTGTGCATCCTGCCCCTGCTTGGGGGGGGGCCTAAGAATGCCTCTGCCCGCCCCCGCCCTATCGTTTGCTAATGCAGGCTTCATTATCTCACACCCCAACCGGGGCTGGAGACACATTCATCCGGTGACAGGGGGTGACAATCAGAGCCTAGCGGCTTTGCCAATGCCACCAGATGTTGCTGAAGCTCATCACTTGGGTTTGCACCAGCACCCTGTTCTGAGGGGTCCGAACAATGCAGTCCAGGCGAGGACACACAGCCTCTGGGAAGCTCCCATGTGGGCAGCTGCTCAGAGACACAGAGATGAGGCTGACGCTTCCATCCACTTCTTTTCGTTTTCCTTACAGGGCTGACTTTCAAGTCGTTATCTTGAAATATCAAATTCAGATTGGGTTAAGATGAGCAAGAAAAATATATAAGCTATGTTTTCATATCGCTGCATGATAGCAACCTGTCACTTACATCCCAGTGTTGCTCTTTAATTTTAAAGTAACACATGGCACATAGACATACACACACACATTTAACATTAGAATGAGTTGTCATTAAATTTGTATTATGTTCTCTTGCTTTGACTTCTTTATACTCTTCGTTTCTATCTCATCTTCCCAACAAAATGGCAGAGGCCATGGGTAGTGGTGCCCTTTGGCCCTCACAAGACCTAAGTCAATATTAAAAGCACACTCGCTGCTTGATGATTGGTCAGTGGGTTTTAAAAGGGTTTGTTTTTGCTTTTGTTCCTAATATTTCCAAAGACTATCCATAAAACTGAAGACAACATGCAGAGTAAACAAACAAACAAACAAACAAACAAGATTGGAAATTATTAACTTAGACCATATTAAAGAAATATAAAGCTAAGCAGTTACATTTTATCACTTGAATGGAGGTTATTAGTAGCCTGAAATTCTAAGCTCATTCAGGATGATTTTATAGGTTAATATCCTAAAAATTGTGCCAACACTTGATGTTCTTGTCTTGTTTATACCACAGCATAAATAGCCCACTTGCAGGAGGGTCTAGGTGACTCTATTGCTAATTCATAGAGATCCATAAAAACTACAAATAAAGGGCAGTTCTCCAGAGCGATAACTTGTTTGAGTGCACAGTAATTGGGACATTGGGACTCTTGTTGCCTGAATAACTGTAGTGTTTGGAAACCACCCTAGGATTATAGCAACCATATCCTGAAGCTGGCACTTCAGGTTTATCTGGGAAAAAATCCATGTAGTCTCACCATTATGTACTGTTTTCATGTCTATTCCAATATCTTTTGAATATGTCCATATCAGTTACTTCTTCCTAGATTTTATCTATTCTTGTTTCTTCTAACATTATGTGAATCTCAACCACACATGCAAAAAGAGTTCATTTATATTGTGGCCAAGTCATTGTATCCATTCTAGAGTCTATTCCTTCTTTTGAGTTCCAGAGCTTGGTACCATTTTAATATCGTATTGCATCCTGAAACAACTTTTATTCTGGATGTTGGTGCAATAAAAAATATTTCATATTTATCTCGTGTATCCATGGTAGAGATGACCTGATGGGAATAACAGATTCTTATTCTGTTTGATGGAAACGTTCCATTGAGTTCCAATTTATAAATTGTGGACCAAAATGTGGCTTGGGAAAGGTGAGAGAATGAAATCAAGTACATGATGATTAGTAATTATTAAGAACAAGTTGATGTTATTTAACACAATGAAGATAGTGTGTTTAACCCAATTCTTCAACTCCAAGTCAAACAAAAAATATGAACCTGAGGACAGTAAAGATTTACTTGATGTAGATTTCCTGCAAATCGTGTTTTCTTGTTAGATTTAAACTATCAATAACTAGATTAAATGCAAGCAAGCGATTATGCTAAAAGAAATCAGTCTGTGCCTTTAAATATCTGCTCCTTATGATCGGGCACTTGGAAATTGACATTCTAGGTTTGCTGAGTAGAGCTTTGGGTGAGCTCATCAGAAAACAGAAAGCTGTATAAGAAACTGTAACCTACTCACGACACATAAAGTGAGAAGATATTCCGTCTTGTATGTATCGACTCTTCTGAGTGGCCTTCACTGACATTCCTATAGTGGCCAAGCTCTGTCACTTTCGGCTGTAATGACCTTGATCATTTATTACATTATGGGATTTGCACATTTGCTTGATTCTCACTCTCCCCCACTGGTTTATCTCGAGCAGGACAAGGACTTTGCTACTTTTGTCCCTTCAGCATTCCTAGCACTTTATGTGATGACTGATCCTCAAAAAAGTATGTTAAAAAGGTTTGAATATGTATGAAATACACGTGTTCTTTTGGAAGCAGATAAAAGAAGAACACCAAGAAGGCTATGCATGTGTGTAATTAGGATCTTAGAATGTCAGTTGTAATATAAAATATTTCACTCAAATTGAGTGCTTTACACAAAGCATTTTAGTATGCATTGCACAAATAATCTTTTCCAGTGAATCATTTTCAATAAGTACTTTTTCACAGAGCAAATGAAAAGGGAGTGAGAAAGAGGGTTATAGACAAAACATAGTAAAGCTTTATGATTAAAATTTCTGAGAACCTCAAGGTATTATTCCATGACTCAAGAAATAAAGGTCCTAAAATCAATTAAATGAAACCAAGTTCAGTATATTGTATTCAATACTTATATTTTTGGATTTTATATAATGTTTATGTTTGCCAAAAGAATGCATTATTTATGCCTTAGATGTGCTGATAGTAAGCAACTACAGTGATGAATGGGGAGATTTTCTTAATCACAGAGAGTAGCACATATACTATTTTAAAAGCTTCAGCAAATGTGCATAATTTTAGAATAACTTATAATAAATTAAAAACAATGTGAAATTTTGGTATGTGGCAAACCTCTAATTCTAGTTAGCTCTAAATGCATAGATGGAAGTGTTGAGAAAAGCGGAAAGTCAGTTCCATAATAAAGGATTTTAGTTGTTGAAAAGTCTTTCTTCTAGGGGCACTTCAGACAACCTAAAAAAAACAAAGACTAAACAACAACAACAAAAAAACCCCAATGGATGACTCCAAAAGCTTAAGAGTTCACACTTCTTTTTTTTTTTTTTTTAAGATTTTATTTATTTATTTGACAGACAGAGATCACAAGCAGGCAGAGAGGCAGGCAGAGAGAGAGAGGAGGAAGCAGGCTCCCTGTGAGCAGAGAGCCCGATGCGGGGCTCGATCCCAGGACCCCGAGATCATGACCTGAGCCGAAGGCAGAGGCTTTAACCCACTGAGCCACCCAGGCGCCCCAAGAATTCACACTTCTTACCACTTGTCCAAGACATTCCAGTTCAGCTTACAACTCCTGTAGCCATCTGACTTCAACAACCAAGCAACTACCTCAGACAATGGGCAAAAGACCAAATTTACACAGTCCCGAACCCAAGAATAATGTGTTTTAAAAATTGTGCACAATGTCATTCTAGAATTCTCTCTTTCCCTGAAACCGGCCACTGGAGATATTCTGTTGGTATAGATCCTGATATATTTTCTTACATCTCTGACGGATTTCATGGGTGCTCAGAGTGGTCTGGCAGATATCCAGCTCAATTCAGGGGACCAGTTGAAATAGGTCCCCTGCTCCTCTGCCATCTTGCTCCTCCCCCAATATCTAAAATTTTCTCTTCAAGGGAAGACCAAAAAAGAACATGGCATTTAATTTTCTAGCTCTTGCCTTTCTTTAAGCAAAAGTATTTATTATTTTTTTTTGCAAAAAGGAGTATACATTTGCATGAGCCAAACAACAAAAAGTCCCAAAGGTATATAGCAAATAGCCCCCTTCCCTCAACAAGGTTTTTGAAGTTGGGTTTCCCAGTTTCACCAAGAAATAAATGTGCCTTGTTATTTTCTGTTTCACATCTCGCTCTTTGGAGTTTCTAGGAAGAGGTATTTATGGAGCAATGTTCATCCTAGAAGTTAAGGGTCAAATGGGGGATGTGGGGGAAGGGGGTGTTGATTATTTATTTATTTATTTTTCCAATGTTGGCCTCCCCATTGTATTCAGTGCTCCTATCTGGCTGCCTGACTGAAAACTTTCTCTATCATTTCAAATCCGAAAAAGGAAAATTCTTCCATTGACCTTGCCCTTTTGCCAGGGCCACTGGTTCTGCTGTAGTCGTCAACGCCAAAGCTCTTCAAAGACTAATCCACACTCATCGCCACTATGTCTCCACCACCACATATTTACTCCTTGATTCTGTGAAATCTCATTTCTATACCATAACCTCTGCCCCCTCCCACCCCCAACACACACCCCATATACACATGCACACACACAGATTTCAGTGTAATTTCTCTTTCTGGAATCACTATGACCTACAGGTCATCCTAACCAATGGTGTCTGTCCATCAGGCTGACAGCTCCCCAGACCTCTCCCTCGCTGCCTCCATGAAGCTCCTTCCTTGAGGAGACTCTTACTGCTCAACCCTGCTTCCTTCTCCTGGCCTCAGGATACTGCTGGCTTCCTTCCCTTTTCATTGATTGCATTGTCTTTTTACCCTTTTTGTTGATTTTAGAGCTCTCTGCCTTTTATTTTATCATTCATTCATTCATTTATTCATTCATTCATTCTTTGCTCTAAAGGCTCTCTTTAGCTATCCCATCCACTATTGCTTCTTTGCAAGATAATACAAAAATCTCCTGTCGGGATCTTATCTCTCTCTCTGGAATGACAGTTATGGCCCTCCACAGGGCTCCTGGGTACTTTACCTGATTGTCCCACTGCTATCTCAATGTCTACTAACCTCCGTTCTATTTCCTAAACCAGTGCTTCTCCATGGAAGGTGATCTTGATGACGCCCTGCCTCCCCTCTCCATGCACCCATCCCCAGTATGCCTCCGGGGAACTTTCACAATGTCTGAGGACACTGTCACACTGTGGAGGGGTGCTTCTAGCCTCTAGTGGGAGGAAGCCACAGCTGGTGCTAACCATCCTGCAGCATACAGGACAGCCCCACAACAAAGACTTGTCTGGCCCCCAATGTAAATAGTGTCTAAGCTGAAATGTTGTCCTCGTTTATTGACACTTCCCATTTCTGCACTAAGTCCCTCTAGCAGAATGAATTGGATTTAATCCTGGGTTGTTGTCCTTCTTCTCCGTTTTCTTCATGCTTCCCACTCCATTTAATAGGCAGAGTTTCACTTGGGTTTTTTCCTTGGAAATTTTTGTCCATTGATCATTTCCTTCATTCTAACTACCACCATCACTGTGTGCATGCACTTGGGTAAAAATGTGTATGTTTCACTGGTCTTAATGGCTCAAGTTTCTTTTCCCTCCTACCCTTACACACTGCTGCTAAATTAAATGTCCTCAAATACTATTTTGAGGACACCTTTCTGGAACCTCCCTGTTCTAGGATTCTTTAACCGTTGGGCCCCTACTGCCCTTCCTCCTATGCCCTATGTGACCTTTCCATTCCAGCCAAGTTGGCCTGCTCATGATTTCACTTTTTGCCCTAAATGTCATAACCAGTTAAATAACTCCATGATATTAGTAGTTCTACTAGAGAGCAAAGTAGTTCATTAGTTAACCATCAATGTAAACTGATTCATCATTTGGAAGTTTCTATCCGACATCTCAGAATATATCTAAGGATTGTGGAGCCAGGGAATCAGTTCTAATCTTTGCCCCCTGGTAGGCTGAGCAAGTTATATGCCGCTTACTAATCAGGCCTATTTTCTCGCCAGTAAAATGGGCTAACAAAAATGCTTACTACATAGGGTTGCCATGGAATTTAGAATAGTCCCAGCATCTAATAAGCACTACACAAATATTCAGCATTACTCCAAAAGAAAAGAGTGCTATAATATTTACTTTATAAGCCCGTATGCAAAGACCACTACTGATGCATGGTGTCAATAATATTATTGTGCCTACTGGCATGATAGCAAAGTGATGCACCCTCTAATGCACTAAATTGTTTTCTCAGTTGCTGAGTATTTTCTGGAAACACCATCCACTAGATATTTATGCATATTGTTTTTCTGAGAAGCCCTGAAAGATTCTGGAAACCTAAAAATGCCTGCAAGATGCAAAACCTCAATATACGTGCTATTCCCACGACAGTGAAGTTCTCTGTGTTGTCAGAGTTATCAAGTATCTGAAGTTCAGTGTTCTACTTGTTCTCTATTAATTAATGTGGGGCTCTGATCTACTTGGGGAAACTGTAAAAAGCAATTAAGAGCAAACCAGACCCAAGAATAAAGAACAGGCTTTCTTTCTCCTTTTTATCCTTTCCCAGAGTTTCAGTGTTTTGCAGTGTAGCTCCCCATGGGTGGGTCGGGAGGTGGAGTGATTGGTAAGGAATTTATTTTGAAATCGGAGGGGATGGGAGAACCTGCATTTCTCCCCAAAACCCCGCATCTGCCTTTCAGAGTTGCTGTAGTCATCCCGTTCTTTCGTCTCCTTCCCCTAGGTGGTCTCTCTCCCTGGAGTGATGGTAGGAGTAGGAAATGCTGAACAGATGGTACCATGTGGATATGTAGCTACAAGACTTTATTGCCCGGCATACAAGCTCCAGATAACCATTTTATTTTGCAACTCGAATTCTTCCCTTTTGCGATCCCCTCTGTGCAGTACCCAACTCCTTTCTCAAACACCATCCCCTTAAGTGGAGCTAGTAGAACAAGTGAGGATCTGCCTGTAATTACTGCTTAATTCATTTGCATGTGGATGTTCTCATTATAATGTCATTAGCATGGGGAGGGAGTCCGGTTGTCAGAGCAACCAGGAGTGGGGCAGGTGCAGTTCAGCCTCAGATGGATTCTCGGCTCCATTTGGTCAAACTCCACCTGTATTTCTGGCTCTTAACCACTCTGGTGGTTGCCAGAATGAAAACATTCCCCAGCTTTACCCTCTTTATTTTGGCTGTGTCTCTGGAATTTCTTGGTAACCTGTATAGTTCTGCCTGGTTTTAGAACTCCCTTTATTTTAACGTGCCACGCGTGGGGACTTCAGCTTCTAGTCTGTGCTCTCCAGTATGGGAGCCATTGCCTACATGTCACCATTGAGCCCTTGGAATGGGATTAATAGGAACTGAGGTGCGCTATAGGTGTAATATACATAAAGGTCTTCATATTTTTTATTATGAAAAAAAGAGAAGTGTAATTAGCTCAATAAACTTCTGAATTATGAATACATATTGAAATGGAAATATTTCAGGTATATGGGGGCTAAATAAAAATTATTGAAGTTCATTTTACCTAGCTCTTCCTATTTTTAAAAGATGGTTACTACAACATTTAGAATAACAGGTGTGTCCCACATAAATGTCCCATATCATATTTTTATGGACAGTACTGTCTTTGGTGATAGAACCCTCTTTGCAGTCTTCCCACTGATAAGTACTGCTTTCTCAATTTTTAGAGAATTTACAATAGCTGTCATTCAACGTAGAGCTTCCACCCCTAATTCTTTCTGGATTGCCAAGCAATTTACTTATTTAAGCCATCATTTCATAAATACTCTTAGAGGCAAAGGAATTCCATTTTCCCATCAACACAGGAATTTCCCCCTAAGCAATGCTGATAAATGGTTAACTCAGGTCTGCTTGAATCTTTCCTCCTGGGCCACTATTTCACAGAACATCAGATAAAAACAAAACAAAATGAAACAAAAACGAAAACAAAGACAATTGTAAGAAGTTTTTTGTTTTTTGGGGTTTTTTTTACTCATACTGATAGGAAATCTGTTTCCTTATAAAAGCTACCTGCTGATCTTAGCTCTGTCCTTGGAACAAACTAGAGTAAGGGTCTTCCTCTTCCACACATCAGTCCTCCACTTCCTTGAGGACAGCTGTCATGGTCTGCTAAGCTAAGCTTCTCTTTGTTACACATTACCCGCTCTCCTCAACAATTTCTCACAAGTCATGGCCTCAAGGCTCAACCATCTTTGTTGCCCTCCTCTGGATTTTTGTCATTTGTCAATGTCCCTGTAAGTATGTGGAATCCAAAAAGGGACGTCCAACTCCAGATGTGGTGCATGCCATGTAGAGGACAGTAAGACCGTTGCATCTCTTCATCTGGATACAGAGCTTGGGTTATTTAGGCCAAGACCACATTTGTTTTATCATCTTCTCTATTACACGGTGGACACATGTTGAGCTTTTCATCCATGAAACCTAACAGCTCTTTCTTCACATGAACTGGCACGAGGTTGTAGCTTCTTGACTTACAGAATGGATTTTTTAAAAATCCAAACCTAAAAAAAAAAAAAAAAATCTAAACCTGAGACTTTATGTTTATCTCAGCAAAATTTCACTTTGCAAGGGCTTTATTCCACTGTTCTAGTATACCAAGATTATTTAAAATCTGGTTCCTGCTCAATAAATTAGCTGTTCTTTTCAGTCGTGAAACATGATAAGCTTGCTTTGGTTTTCATCTTAATCACTGACGAATGTGTTGAACGGGACAGAGCCATCTTGTACATTACGACATGAGAGATCTTATTAACTGTCCTTCTGAAATTCAGATACAGTGTAGTGTTATGTGATCAAACTCTTCCATCAGAAAAGAAGAGCTGTCAGCATGATTTACTTGTGTGCCTACTATGTGCCAGACATTTTCTAGGCACTAAGGTATGACTTGAGTTTAGTGAAACAATTCTTCTGCCTAGTGATCACCTCTTCCAGTACTTTATGTTCCCCAACTGTATTTTTTAAACAATTTGTTAGCACTGTTATGACATTTACCCAGATATCATTGTTAATTTAACTGGTTTATAACTTCCGGAGTCCAGCCTTTTCAGTTTGCAAATAACAGAACACCATTTGTCGCTTGCCACTTTTTTTCATATTCCATTCATTCACAGTGTGTCCTCAAAATTATCAACCATGACTCTGCAGTCATACCTGTAAGTTATTTTATTTTCCGGGGAAAGAACTAAATGGTACTTGAAAAGGTATAGTTACTAAAGTTGCTACCTCTTCCCCTCTCTTCCCCCATTCTGGGAAAACTGTATCTGCATTCATTATCACTGTGACCTACCATCTAACACAGGGCTTAATTGATGACTGCTTCAATTTTCAAACTTTTTTCCTTCCTGTTCCATTTTAAAAACCTATCTCTTCATTTCAGTGAAAAAGAAGGAAAATTAAGCTAAATAGGTTGTCTTCTTTTTTATTATTAATATTAAAGCATCTTTCCCCAGGCATGATCAGCAGATCAGTCCCTTATCCATTTCACAAAGGCAAAAGGTACCCTTCTTTTTTTTTTTTTTTTAATATATATGTAATTTTCATGAAGATAATGACCCTAGATTCCAGGAGGCTCTCTTGCTTTCTATATCTGGGTTTGTTACTGGATCATTTGGAGATTTTCTATACTTGTTTTCCCCTTTTGTACTATGTTGCTAACTTACAAAGTTGTGAAAATGTAAACAACTAAAATGAACAATTTATAAAAATTTTCATCAAATTTCTATAGAAATAATCAGTTGAATTTCCAATGTAGGACTGACCTTTTTTTTTTTTTTTTTTGGTAGCTTCTGCAGAAGCGTATAATCTCTAGGCAGTAACACATTTTATTGAATGGAACAATATTATTAAATTAATTATTCATTTAATTCCAAGCTCAATGTTTATGCCACCGCCTATATTTTATATATGGACATGCCACAGTGGTTGGCAATAGCTGTGTGGTGATAAGGGTTTAGTGTCTTATGTGGAGCTCTTTTGTTTAACGATGGTAGGAAGTCCCAGAGGAAAAGTTGTCAATCCGTGCTTTTGAAAAAGAGAATTGATAAATTGTTACTATCTATGTTTCCAAAATGTAAATGATATGTAATTGGATGAATCATGAAAGTTACCATAACCTATGAGTTTAGGGTTCTGCATTTATAAATGTTACATCCACACTTACATTGTATCTACTCATGTAATGAGAAGGCAAACTGTGAAAGAGTAATTTGGCTAATTCAGTCAAAATTATCATATCAATCATTTGGGTATTTTAGAAGAAAGTTTTAAGTGCCCAAATTATGGAAATAATTACTTTATTTCTCCATTCCCTTTTACTTTGTGCATATGAAGAGATAATCTGATAGTCTATTTTTTTTTTATTCTTAGAAAAAGACAGCATTTAAAATTGGGAACCACTCAATATAATCACTGAAAATCTTGCACAATTTTGCATCTGGCTTCTTTTGATAAATATTATCTTCTCATTTTTGTAGCAATTTTTCAAAAACAAAGAGTGTCTTTTTCCAAAATTATTTGTCAGTATAATGCAAATTAAAAATTGAAGCATAATATTGTAGCTTCTTTCCTTATAGCTTGACAAAAACTGCCTTGAATTGAATTGGATTATACTGGTTTACTTAACTCAGTTAAAATCAGTAAACATAAAAGAAAGTGGATACTGATGTTAATTTTATTCATGTCTCAGATTTACAATAACCTCAAATTATTTTGTTTGATTTGTTTCTCCACCAATAATTTAGTTTAATTTATCGCTATACACAATCTGAATAGGTTATCAAAGTATTGAAATTTTTAATTCTTTCAGGAAACCTGTGATTCCGAGAGTGTCCTTGTTTTTGCATCCAACGAAAGATTTTGTACAACCTGCAAGAAAATTTTCTAACCAAAAGATAGCAGTGGATTGACTAATTAAAAATGCATCCATCTGTTGGCTTGCTTGTTGCCTTGCTTTTTGAAACATGCAGATCTAAGTGGGTTGTTTTATTTATGAAGACCCTCTAACTGTGAGAGTTATGAATTCATAAGCTTGCATTCACAAACACAATAAAGGTTAACATGATAACAGAAGTTAACTATATGGAGCATTTCATGTATTTCTCTCATATGGTTGAATTTTGAAATATGTGATTTTGAAGACCAGAGCTTTTTTTGTGGGTAAAATACAAAATAGGTTTTAACTAGTCTCCTTATCGAATATTTACAGAGAATAAAAGGATTTACACCCAGAAACATCAAGTTGCATGTAACCCACTCGATGTTTGCTTTGTTTATGAATAGCAGGTAATTATTTTGAAGTTATTGACTATGAAGCTTTATTCTTCCCCAAGGAAAAAGTGTGAACGTTGCTAGACCTGGTTATATTATTTTAGAGTTTAAAGGAACCATCATGGTGATCTAGTTTGGAAACTGAGGCCTCCAGAGAGACAATGCTTATCCAACATCAAACAATCCAGGACTCTTGCTTTCTAATATCACATTCCATTCATTGTTTGACATGTGTTTGTAGCCCCCTGAGCTAAATTGTTGGATTTCCATGCTCTGTTTTGTTATATTATAAACAGATCCCATACTCCACTAATTAAGATTTGGTTATCTGTGTTTGAGAGAGAGCACTTTTGACTGATAGCCGTGTTTTGATGTAAATTTCAGGTAGAGGAAAAAAGTTATGGCTCACACTTTGTGATAGTCATGCAAAAAAAAAAGTTTGTGCACATGCAAACACATATTGCAACAGACGAAGCCTAACATATAAATTATCTTAATATAAGAATGGATTAATCTCTGCAAGAGATGGTCCACAGGAGGTAGACAATTCATGGAGGACTCACAGTAGGTCTAGTTCTGAACTTAAGACTGATAACCACTCGAAATAGTAATGGTTGGCAGAGAAGTACTTTTGAGGCTCTTTAAAAACATCTAGGTGAAAAAAATATATAGACAATTAAATTGAATAATAAAAATACAGTGACATCTAAAAAAATGGTTTCCCATAGTTGTCTAGCAGCTCACTCACAGAACACCAAGTCAACATGCCATACCTTTAACAACAAACAATTATTTCATGCCAGGCACTCTGTTTATGGTAGTATGCAGAATATCTCACTTAATCCCTGTAACAGTCCTGAAACAAGCACTGTTATTAGCTCCATTTTACAGATGAAGTGACTGAGACTCTCACTAGGGCATGCATTTCTCTCCTAGAATGTGATAAATGTAAAGAGAATGATTGTGTTTGAGATGAAGAACAGAAAATATGAGAACTGACCTGATGCTGAATGCCAGAGGGACAGGTAGTGTCCTTTAAGTAAATGGCACCATTTCCTGATTTAGCTAGAAAGTGCATAATTTAAATTTGTGTTTCAATAAAGTTAAAAGTCACATGCCGCCATCAGTCAAGGTTACTCTCAAATGGTCAAAACCTTGCATAGTCAATCTGTATATGGGTCTACTATGTTATACCATGAAGAAATATATTTTGTTCAATGCTTAATTCTGACAATAGTTTCAATAGGTCAACAAATTCTGAGTAATCTTTGATTCCTGGAGAAAAAAAAAGTGGAAATAAGGGGAAATGACTTTAAAGTATTCGTTTCTCTAAAGCTCATTTTAATCACCAATTGGAACTTTCTAAGCCATCTAACTTTTAAGCGTACTTGCTAACAACTAACAAACTATTTGTGCTTGTTTGGGGTTTTATTCCTCTCTTTGTTGGGAGCAGTCAAATAATCAGCTAACAAAAAAGCCAATGTCAGTGGCTTTTGGGGACAATCTTCAAGCTCCTGAAATCACAAGTTGACTGTGGAGACAATGGGGAATGTAATTAGATACTCTGTTTACAGAAGTGGGTGCATTTGTCCAATATGGTACAACATAAGGCCATTCATTTGGGTTTGGCAGCAAGCAAGTAATTGTGTGAAAATCCACATCTCTTCCCCAAATGGCTGTAATGAATGGGCCTCCTAAGGAGAGTCAATGCAAATCTTATGTGGTCACAAAGAAGAAGTAAACCTTCAAAAGTTTCAGGAAAACTTTTACCATCAGCTGGTTCAATTTTATCTCATAAATTAATTGCACCCTGATTTAGTTATGAGTACACAAACAGGGAAATCAGCTTTCAATGCACAGTATAACTACCTACTGAAATTAACTTTTATAGTTATTATTTCCAAATTAAATACACTGAACAGAAAAGGAAAAATGTATGTTTTCTATGGTGAAAAAAGAAGGAGAAATTCAATATTAGGGACTTAAAAGAGAAAATCAATAACTTATTTTGAGGCTTAAAGAGGCGATTTTATACAGATGCCAATTTTTCGAGAGTTTTTTTTTTTTTTTGTTAACACTCAACCATCCTTTCCCCACTTCCCCATATAAATTGCTTTTATTTTGAGTTAGAAAGTGAAATGGTATTACATGAAGGTATATTCTTTAGGGATAATGAACTTCAGCGGCATACCGAAAGTATTTGTGGGTTTGTGTGAGTTTATGCCTACAGGTGTGCATATTGTTTATGGTAGTATGCAGAATATCTCACTGCATATATATGTGTATTATTTGTACAGATAGTTCCCCAGATACACTTTGTATCAAAATATACCAAATCAACCCACATTGAATTCTAAAGAGCAATATTATTTTGGCATTATCTTCCTAGGAAGACAATTTACTAAAAGCTTTCTTTCTGTCTACAACCACGTGTAATTTATTGGGGGTTCTCAGAGCTTTAAAATATTAATTCCCAGTATTACTTCATTTGTTCTCACCAATTTCATCATTTTGAAAATTAATCAACTGTCAAAAAAGTTGAACTCTAAGCATTATTAGATCTAAATTATGCATGTGTATTTTATCAGAACATGAGGTACAAAACATATTACAGAATTATATACAGGTAAATTATCTTTGAAAAAGATCTATATAAACTGAGAATAATGAATAATAGGGCTTTAGTTTTAAAAGTTAAAGGCTGCTATCTTTGCTACTCTCCAGGGGTGTGTGTGCGCGCATAACTTCCCAGAATTCTTTATATTTACACTTGTTCAATTTTCATCCTAAGTGCCAGAAGAAGCACTGTGTTTTGAAGACTAACTACGTTCAGACAAAAAAAAAAAAAAAAATCACAAAATTATTTTCTTAGCAATTATTGGTTTTACACCCAACAGGTTTAAGGCACTGGCTAATCAAACATTTGCCGAACATTCCCCATGGATTTGCCAAGCATCTGTGTTAACATCCCAGATAAACTCCAGTGCTATATAGTTATTTACCCAGGTTTATTGGTTATACTATTGCCCCTGAACAACTTCCACTTGCCTTTTGCTTGGTAGAAGAGAAACCCAATTGTCAGAAGCAACAATGCTCCCAGACGGCAAAACAATTTATATATAAGACGATAAATGATAATATTCAAATTTATATCATTCACACTTTTTCCTTTTATATTTTCTTACCTCCAATAAAACAAAAATAAAAATCAGAGCATAGTAAACCTTGAGTACAGCTAATACAAAAGTACAATACGTTACGACAGTAAAATGTATAAAATCTTTGGGTGACATGTACCTCAGCTGAAACACAGACAACTATATTTCATTTCCTGAGACAAGGTGAAAATTAATCTGCTTATTTTTAGAGAACATCAGGGCTCCGAGTGATTTTAACATAAACCTGGAACATTTTGTTTAAAGGTCCTGCAATTTTAGTGGATCAGGAAAATTATGTCAAATTTGAGAGACTCTTATAATCAGAATGCAGAAGGCACCAAATAAAAGCAAGGTAATTAAAATAAGGCCTACAATCTTAATTCAGGGTGTCTTTCTAGAGATCCACGTTTTCATTTATGCTGATGCCCCTATCTGACTTTTCGGGGAAGTAATCTACTGTACAAACAGAAAGGTCTCCACAGTGTGGGTTCATATTATCGGATGCAACCTCCTTCCGTTATTATGACATTAAATTGTGCAGGATGCAAGCCCCACAGAGTCAGAAGCAGAACATCCCTCCAGTTACTCTCCTATGAGCAAAAACAAATATTTCCAGGCCATTTTGATGAAGAGATATTAGTACTTACAAGTCAGCTTAGAATCAGTCAGTCCAGGAAAGGGGAAGCTAGACACATCTGATCACTCACACTGGGAGAGAACCCCGTCTATTCTTGGATTCCAAACCCCGGATAAAATTCAGCATGGGTGCTTTATTCTTTGCATTCACAAGCCTTGGAATGCTGACCTCCCGGGGTGATTTTCCATCACATTGACGACGATGCTACAGATGTGGGGGTTTGATATATATGTTTGCATTTTTGCATGTGCTTGAGAAAGCAGTTTCTGAAGGGCTCTGGACCCAAACTCCCCTACCGATACCCTCCTACCCCCAGCTTTCCAAGAAGAATTGGTTATATCCCCCCTACCCTTTTCCATCTAAATGTGGTGCTGGGCCTCAGGAGGCCTTGGTACACAAAGCTTCTCTCCAAGGCTGTCACTTGACTGACAGCAAAAAGGTTGCAGGAAGACGGACAGCTGCGTGTAGGTGGACACGGAAAAAAACAGAGAGCCGAGCAGATTCAGTCAGAACACAGCAAGAGGAAGGTTCTAAATCACAGACTTCGAAGGCTTTAGGATCTCTCAAACCGGCTAATCTTATTTTTAATCGAAGCCAGGTTTTGAAAACAGCACCCGGGTTTATAAGCAAATCTGTAACACATAAATACATATCGTGACGTGCACAAGAGTATATTGCTAAAGACAGATGTAAGTGGAAAGACCCAAAGCATCCTAAATTTTCTTATTACCTCTGCAGGGATGTCTACATTACGAATTAAGTTCTGCGAGTAACTTAAGCAAGTGGCCTGCTAAGCAGTATGGGTACAAGTAGGCATTTATCAAAGTGTTTTAAATGATAACAATCCGACTGAAAACTATAAAAGTTTCAGATGAGGCCATAATGAGACACACAGAGGAAATGGGGTCCACCTTTACTGAGCTGCAGTCGACTGACCATTTAATGGAAAAGACTTGATTAATATCCTGCCGATGTTCAATTACCTCTGATAGGTGTCTGGCTATATAAATAGGCAGGTTGAAGTTGCAGCAATGGGACCTCACTCTAAAAGTTAATGTATGTTGGAATCTCTCTCATAATCACCTGTGCATGTTTTGATCCAAATCTGTTTTAATTCAGAGCTGCAAGAAAGAAAGGTGACATACTTAAACGTGATGACATATTTAAAAATGACTATATATATACATATATATAAATTATCCCACATGTTAATCCTGGATATCAGAGTGAAGCATCAGGTCTCAGAAAATAAGCCCTGTGGTATTTGCAATGTTCTAGTATTCTCTACAGAAGGAAGATTTATTCCAAATTGGCACCAACTTCACCCCAATCCAGCTAGAGACGGTTAAGGGGTGCTGTTCTCAGAAGGCAACTTGCACCAGTTTAAATAATAAATCTCATGGAAATACCATTACCTGTATTTTCATGCCTAATTTTTAACTCTTTCTCTCATTATCCAGCAAAAAAGAAAGCCGGGTATGCATACACATAGAATTTAATAAGAGGAAAAACAAATGGTTGAATTGATAGACTTTAAATACTGCTTTGAGTCAAATGACCCATTACTAACTGAATTCTTTTATTACAGACTGAATTCTTTTACTCTTTCCTTCAAATAACTCATTGTTTGCCCAAACTCATACCAGTTTATTTGAGCAGATAGTCAAGGTCTAAGAAAAAAGTGATTCTACATATAACTTAGTGGAAGATAATATATGCTTTCCTGCATCACATACGATTTTATGCATACACTCCTGGGCTAACGCTTATTTTATAGAAATTCTTCATTGTTTTTCCACCTCATAGATCCAGAATGCCCCCCAATAATGCTAGTTCTAACTAACCCATGTTCATGAATCTCACTTTTGTATTTCCTTATAGAGGGATTTTATTCATGTTCAATTGATTTCAATAAGGTTTCATTAACTTACAGTGGAGCTCAAGTAGTATGTGATGAAGGAAAGAGTGTCCACTATGTTTCTTGGGGTTTTGACTGAGTTTCCTCTTAGCCCCTTTGAATAGAGTCAAGAGAGGTCATCTGCTGTAGGGAAAAGGCTTTTCCTATTTACTATGTTGCATAAATGCTTAGGCTACAGAAATATTATATAAATATAATTTCCAAAGTTACATTTCCTCTGTAAGTACACTTAAAAGTTTCCATTATCTAAACAAGCATTTACAGGATTTATGTTGTACAAAAGGAAATACATTATCTGTCATTTTAGACATCGTTAGGATATTCGGAGATCTTTTGAAATTACAAAACAAGTGTTTGGGACATAAATACTTGGTAAACACTCTAGACTATGATGGGGAAAAGGAAAGTGAGGTTTCCAAACTTACATTCTCATTATGTAGTAAATCATAAAGTATGTTCACGGTTATGTTCTTTTTCTTACAGCATTTCATTGTGATTACACATTGTTTTTCAGGGGAAAAAAGTGGGATCTTGCAGTTCTTCCATAAATTGGTTCTCTAACCAGATAATTATTTCTCTTTTAAAAATAGCTTAAAAAATGTTCCAGTTTATGTTATCCATATATATATATCATCATTAGTTTTTCATTATAAAACAACTATAATTCCCGAAGTTTTTTTAATGATCATAAATCAATATAGCTATTAAGTATTGAAGTATTTAATCGCTGTAACTTGGAGCCTTATGTTGGTATTTTGAGTTAGAGCAAGTGAATGGCATTTTATAGGTGTCGTATTGAAGAGTTCCAACTAAACAGCATTTTCTTTCACACCACTGAAATAAAACAGTTTCGATGTTTAACTCATGTTCCCAGTGCAGCCAAAAAATAGATGCAAATAACCTCCTCCAAATTCTCCTGAAGGAAGTTTCACTGTCTCTATACAGTGTTTAGTTCTTGGGGTCTAGAGTTGCCCCAGGCCTGAACCTAGTGTCTTCCTCTCTCTCCACCTCCCTCTTGGGGGTCCGAGGGATAACGGAATGCTCCTCATGGTTTCTGCTCAGCTCCCACATCCCTGGAGGATAGGTGTCATGCATGGTCAGGGCTGAGGAGAAACTCCTGACACATTAAACATGTGGTGTTTTGTATACAGTAGGCACTTGACAAATATTTGCTAGAACGGAATTAAAATTTGGGCACAACGCTAAAGTTTCTGAAAAACCTTCTTCCTGGAGAACTCTTTGTCCTTTGTCCTTTTCCATCTCGGGAAGGCTTTTTTCCTGTGTCTTGCCTTCACACTTCTGACTCTTCAGGACCTGAGCTCTGTGGACATTTTTCCCACTCAGTTGTCAAGGGCTAACAAGAGTCCTGCTTCTTATTTGCATCAGAAATAGCATCAAAGCCTTGCCGTCAAAGGATGAAATCTCCGAAGGGGTTTTCTGGAAGCTTTGGGAGGCTCACCAAATGTTGTTTCAGGTTACATTTCAGGTAGTGGCTTAGGGTCTGGAGCGTCTTCCGCACCAATGTGGCTATGTCATTTGATGGAGGATGGTTATTCCTGATCACCAGCGTTTTGATTTAGTTGTGGGATTCGGGGTTCTCTGCACCTTGTTTTACTTAATTGTTTAAACTATTACATTTGTTCAAATCCCACTGTACCATCCAGGAATATGGGTTGAGGCTGAATTGTAACAAATCAACAATGAAGGAAGGGAAGAATTTAGAATTTCCCTCCCTACTCTAGGAGTCGGTGAAATAAAACATCCTCCTCTCATGGAGCACAAGACATAAATCACAGTGCCCAGTTTCCTTATGGAAAGGAAGCTTCAAGCTGAATACATGATTTCTCACTTAATAACGTCAAATTATTGATATTAAATTGGTGATATTAAATGATTAATATTAAGTGATTAACTGTTAAATAGTTATTAGTGAAATGTTATTTGAGAGTAATAACTGCCTACCACATGCCAGGCACTATACTAGATGCTCTACAAAATTCATTCACGTGTTAGAAGAATCACATAACTACCATTGGCACATGAGGAAATTGTATCTCAGAGAGGTTAAGTAACTTACCCGCAGACACACAGCTAGTAAAAGACCAGCTGGATGTCTGCTTGAAATCCCTGCTCTTGGCAATGGTAGAGTCCTTGCTATACTACTGGGGTTTCCATTTCATTGATAACAAGTCTCAAGTCCCGAGAAGTCCAGTTAAACTCGCTCAAAAAATCTAGCAGAGTGTTCAGTAAAAGGCAGAGTGCTTTCATCTTCTTGTTGTTACCCTGTCTCTGGTCTTTCTTTCTTTCAAGAATTCGTCATTGCTTACTTGTCCTCCGGTCAAAGGCCCTTTTCTTAACACTTTGGTGAAACTGGCCCTCCACTGAGAGGGAGAAATGCTGAGATATTTGGCGCCATTTTAAAGTTAAATAGACCTCTGAAAATCAACCTTAATTCAACTGCATTTAAGATGTCCTTGGAAGCCCAAGTCTTTGTGGTAGGCACTATATACAAAAGAAAAAAAAATCCAAAATTTTGAGATATTAGATTACTATATTCATTAAGCTTATAAGCACATATATTTTGACACATCTCTTAATGGGTTCAAAATAGTCTCAAATTCTCACAGCATTTAGGGTGTTTTACTCTGGAGTCAAGCTAATTTATTTATTTATTTAAAGATTGTATTTATTTGACAGAGAGAGAGAGACAGTGAGAGAGGGAACACAAGCAGGGGGAGTGGGAGAGGTAGAATCTGGCTTCCCGCTGAGCAGGGAGCCCAGCAATCCCAGGATTCTGGGATCATGACCTGAGCCAAAGGCAGATGCTTAATTTGCTGAGCCACACTAATTTATTTTAAAAGAAGGTGGTTTTAGGTACTTCCTGAGATTGTGGTATTCTATTGTATGCTTATGACACCAGAGAGTTATCAATGTGTTGTAAATTCTCTCAAATGCTTGAGAATTCTTAGGTGTTTTCCAGTAAATTGGCCTGGGGCAGGGAGCGGGGGTGGGGGCATGGGAAGTTCTAGGCCGCTGATGGACTGGGCCAGTCTTTTTTTTTTTTTTTTTTTTTCCACTTCTGCTCTGTTTTGGAGAGGAACCTTGCCTAGGTTGGAGGATTTTTCCTCTAGGTAGTCACAGTGGACAGAATTTTCAGTAGTTCATTTCTGATATTCATCTCAGAAATTCTTTAAAGAGGAAGTTATAGTTCATTTTCAAGTTCACATTTCTTGCCCTTTGGTTCTCCAGGTTATTGGGTTGCTCTGGGGTCTGAAAATGGAAAATGGGAAACAAAAGGGGGAGTCGCTGGAAGTACCCTAGCAAATGAAGCCTTGCTTTCAGGCAGCTGTGGATGCAAAGGCTTTAATATTCAGCATGCATATCCCAGGAGAGGAAACATGGTACATGTTCCAGAAATTTCACTGTTTTTAAGGAGGCGGGCAGTCAATTTCCCATTCCACCACATACAACTCAAAACTCGAGCAGGGAGGCAAGCTGCACCTATTGTTTAAAAACATTTTAGACAGAATTCAAATTGCTCTTTCCTTTTTCCAGCGTTGCGCCAAATGGCAGGGACAGATATTTCATCTCCTTTTCCTATAAATCTCAGGAAGACACACTAAAGAAGGTTGAAGTGAATCCCTTTAAGGGACTTCGTGCAGTTACTTAAATAATTGATACATACACATGCCTATAAATCCTCCCGTGCGCATTTCCCCTTTTCTACTTTTGTGAGAACAGTAGCTACAGTAACCGAAATCCACCTCCTCAGAATGCGACATTTCAGGAGGTCTTTCACCAAGAAGCCAAAATACTTGGGGCCCCGCACACGCTGCTCCCCAGGGGCCGCAGACCCACGCAGCCCCTGCACACAGCCTCGCCAAGCGCGCTCAGATAAAAGTTGCCCGGTTCTGAGTTCGCAAGGGTGGAGGCGGCTCTCCAGCCACGGAGGAGGCACGACGGGTTGCTGGG
This sequence comes from Taxidea taxus jeffersonii, assembly GCA_003697995.1. NCBI lineage: Eukaryota > Metazoa > Chordata > Mammalia > Carnivora > Mustelidae > Taxidea > Taxidea taxus. Next base: position 37,232 of record RCUC01165244.1, read on the forward strand.
GCCAAGGACCTGAAGCCGTGGCCGCGATCCACTCTCTCCTGCACACCGCCCTACCCTCTCCCGTTTGATCTAGGATTCTTTTTGTTTGTTTGTTTGTTTTCCAGGGACAGCAGCTACTCAGGCAGCCCTGGGAATGCTGACTGTTGAGTTTCTCCTTGAGACGCGTTCTGATTCCATTTTCCGTAACCCAGCTAGCGAGAAACACGACTCCCGGGTCCGCTGCACCACCGCTCGCCACCACATCGCAGGAGTGGCCAGCGTGCGCGGGACGTGGGAGGGCGGATGAAAAGATGCCCGCGGACACACCTCCGCTCTGCGGGTAGCGGGTTGCAGCCTTTGTCCGCTAGCCCTTCCGCAGGGGCCACGCACTCCCGCGTCTGGCCGGCAGGTGGCGCGGTTGCCTCACGATGAGCTGCTGGATGAGCGGGAAAGGCGCGTCCACCTCCCCGCGGTCGCCCACCCGCTGGGACCCTGGCTCCGGAGAAAAACCCAGTCCTACCCAGGAGGGAGACAGAGGAGGGGCCTCCTCGGTGTTGGGGGGTCGGGGGTGGAGGAGGAGGCGAAGTCAGGAATCGGGCCCCTTTAAACGTCGGAAGAAACTCTCCGAGTCGCGTCGGGGGTCGGTCCTGGGGCCGCCCGCAGCATTACAGTAGCCGGGCGGCGCTCAGGTGGCTGCTCCCGCTGCCGGGACATCTGGGGACAGACCAAGGTCCTCTAGGGCCTACGTCCCCGGAGATTGACATTGACACTCTCGGCTCCTGGGTGGGGGCAGCTGCGAGGATTTCCGCGGCTTCTGCGGTCCGCCACCGCGCCCGGGGCGCGGAGAGGTCCCCAGCAGCGCTCGGGAGCTGTCGGAGCGCGCAGCTGCTGCAATCGCGCCGGGCAGCCTCAGAGTCCCCACCTGCGGGGTCTGGGAGCAGCAGGTACCCCCGCTCCCACCTTACGCCCTTCGCTTCTGCCCCGGAGCCCGGGATTGACCAGGCCTGGTTCCCGGGACGACCCCCGGGGAGCACGCAGCGGGTTCCCTGCAGCTCAGGCCGGGACTTCTCGGGGCGTCCTTTCGCGATGGGAAGTACTGTCCGCGGTCGGGAAGAGACGCGCTGCGTGAACGCGAGGTGCAACCAGAGGGCTCTTCTCCGTGGCCAGAAAGTCCCTGGTTCCGTCTCTGGAGACGGTGACAGAGCCTTGCCGCCCGCCGGGAGCTGCCCTGGACTTTGGGGACCGATTAGGTCCCTGCTTTCCAGCCAGCTGGAGAGCCAGGAAAGAAAGATATAATCAGACCACAGAACTCCCCCGAAGAGCATTTCATTTGGAGATGCGCCATAAAGACACCAACAGGGCAAGATAGCGGAGGGTGGCAGAGGCGGTGCGCCAGCCCCAGCGCGAGCCGCGAACGCTACGACCCTCAGAAAAGAGCAACAGAAAAGATGCAGGTCAACTTTATACTTATTTTATTGCAGTAAAAGAACCTTTTCCTCCATCTCAAAACGCTCGTGGCGGGGGGGCGGGGGGAGGGGAGAGGGGGTTGCCAGTCTTCCTCGGATGCCCCCCAGTCGATTCAGTCTTCGAAGCTCCTTCCGCTGCCCAAGGGCTGGACCCCTGAAGTGAGGTCCGGAGACCATGCCGTCTTCCTCCGGCGGGGGCGGGAACCGGCAGAGCTGGGTCTCAGAAGCCCCGGGAGACCGCGCGCCCCACCGAGCCCTGAGGGGGCGGGGCCTTAGGGCGGGCTACGCTCGGTGAGGCGGGGCTGGGCCGTTCCTTCTGCGCCCCTATTGGCCACGGGCCTCAGACTGGCGGGTGAACGTCACGGGCTGGGCCCACCTCCTTGGCAATGTCTTCAGCTTGCTGCACTCCTAACTTAAGCATTTATTCCACTGGGATAGAAGCGGTAGGAGCAGCGTTGGCACCGGCGAACCATGGCTGGGATTTTCTATTTCGTCCTCTTTTCGTTTCTCTTTGGGATTTGCGACGCTGTCACCGGTTCCAGGGTGTACCCCGCGAATGAAGGTAAGAGCGAGGTGGTCCTTCTGCGGTCCCGGGCTGAGAGGTGGATCTGCGGGTGAATGGGCCCCGGGAGCGCGAGGCCGGAGGGTATGAGGGGATCCCCGCGTAAGCGGTGCGCCCAGACTCCGGAGAAGGGGGCCCGAACGAGGGGATCCACGAAGGGGAGTGGGGAAGCTGACGGACAGCCTTCCCCGGGCGGTGATCGTGCATTCGGCTCGGCTACCCAAGTTTGTAGCGAAAGGACAAAGTTTAGTAGCATCCGCTGGCGAGCCCAGCTCCAGGAGCCCCAGGGGATACACGAGAGCCAACACCGGCTTTTTAAAAAAAATTGGATTTAGCGCTCCCTACCACTGCTCCCAACGCGGCTCAGGCCAAGGGGGGAACGAAAGCCTGGAGCTAAGTGAGTGTTTGGTGCTCCCAGGTCTCAGGTTTCTGTGAAGTTTCCCGAGCCCTGGGCTTCCCGGGACCGGACTGCTGGGCTTGAGCTGCACAGCGGTCGTGGCGCCGCTCGCAGGTCGCCAGTGACCTGGTTTCTGTAGCACCCGGCGCCAGACACCTTCTCCCCGCTGGGCCGCGCGCTCCGGGTGTGCGATCGCTGGCCTACGGGTCCCCACTCTTTTCAGATCACCCCGCAGACCTGGGGACCCGCTGGCAAGTTGAGCGTAGTAGTTTTTGCTTTTTGGTCCTAGAACTATTCACTGGGTTAGTTTGGATGGAACGCGCTGGACCCGTCTGGGTGCTGTTTTCTGCGCGTCTCTTCCGACGTGTTGGAAAGATTGTGTGTGTTTCTGTGTAGGGGAGGTGGGTGTTGATCATTTAGTTTCTGATGATCTCAGAGAAAGGCGAATTGAATGTGTGTGTGTGTGTGTGTGTGTGTGTGTGTGTCAGCGTGAGCCTGTGTGTGTACGCGCGCGCGTGTGTGTGGCTGCGCGGGTGCCTGCGTGGACGCGGACGATTGTGTGCCTCTGCGTGAGTGCCCCGATTGTGTTGACTGTGTTCGGTGCTGCTTGTGCTCGAATCAGTGTGCATCTAGCCTTGCACCCGTCTCGTCGACTCTTTTTCACAGCACCCTCCTCCCCCCCCCCCCCCCCCCCCCGCATCCGTCTATCCACCCACCCATCTATTCAGGCGTCCATCTCTCCAGAATCCGTCCATGCATCCCTGCGCAATCTATCATTTTTTCTGTTCCGAAGGAGGGAGCCAAAAACCAACTTAGCCTTGGCTGGGCAGCCGGAACCCAGAGCTCGCCAGACTGAGGCTGGGAGATATTCACACACCTGCCGGCACACACTGTTTGGGAGGAAAGGGGCGCTCTCCTACCCTCTTGCGACCCCTTTCACCTAACTGGCTTCTGGTGCCATCTCGGTCGCTGCGGTCCCTCGGTCCCCAGGGTCATTCCTTTTAGTAGAATCATAGATCTCGCTTTCTCGTGACTACTTCGTACACTTGTTAGGATGTCTCTCAAGACCTCTCTGGCGCCAGACCTAAAGGAGATTTTCTTTTTCTCTTTCTTTCTTTTTTTTCCTCTTCCCGTTTCTTGCCTTTTCTTTTGGAAGGAAAACTTGGGAGCGCTAGACAAAAACAGTGTTGATGGAGCTGTAGGCTGATGTAGAACGAAGGGGGGGTTGTCTCCCCCACTCCGGACCCTCCTCCCCCCTAAAAATTAATTCATTTTGTTGCTTTTTATTCCCATCACGTTTCCTTTTCTCCCTTTTACCCTCCCTTTCTACTCCCTCCCTTTTTTTGTAAATTGGGTCTTATTGTTCCCTTTGTGTCCCTAATCCACCTTACATAAATCCAAATGGATGTAGCAGGCTTTTCTCTAGGGACCTAGAAGAGGGAATTTGGGGAGGGGGGTGCCAGCCAGGCGGGAGCGACGTAGGGAAGGCTCTACGTTTTAAAATAATTAAGAGATCCTAGGAATTCAGGCTTCTAGGGAAAATCAGGAGAAAGTGGCTATTTTTAACTCCTTTGACTTGGGGATGAAATGAGGGAAGGTGGGCAGAATTCAGGGGCCTAGTGGTGAGATGGAGAATCGGAGTGCCCAGGAGCAAGAATGAGGGCTTCCCCATTCCCACCCCTCCCCCAGCCTAAAGAACCAGCCTCACTGATCAAATTAATAACCCAGTGGTTCCTTTGAGATGGGCCTTTCGACCCCCAGGCCTGCAGATATCGGTGGGAAAGGGAATGTGGAGAGGTTAGGAATCCATTGTGTCCTTTTCAGTGTACTCGGTGCCTAGGAAGGTTCCAGCCTGGGTGGGGGCCATCAGCTTGGGTAGCCCTCTTCCCTGTTCTCTGAGCTTTGACATGCATGCTTAGGTGCAAGACAAACACTAAATCTATTAGGCAGCACTCCTTCACCTAAAATTCAAACCAGTGATTTCTTCTTACGCCAAGGATGAGTCCCTGGCTGTCCTCTACAAGACCTGGGGAAGAGAATAGTCCAGTGTGTTGGCATTCTAAATTCTACAGTCTGCCATTACCTCTTTATGAAACTTGGATATTAAAACAAAAAACAAAACAAAACAAAAAACTGTGAATATCCCATCCAGGGCCTTTATTTGGTGGGGCAGGGAAAAAAGAAATTGTAGAGGAAAGAGCCTTTTCATGACCCTTTTGAGTACTTTCTGTTAGAATTCACTTGTGGTTCTGTCACCATGATGATGAGTTATGTGGTCATCTGAAACTTCCAAAAACAAATAACTGTAGTAGATACCAGACAGAGATGAATGCAGGTTTAGCTCTGGAGTGTAACTGCCCTACATAGATATATTTATTTTTTGAATTGCACTTGAGATTTTCTATTCATCCTTTTTCTAAAATGAATCAGCTCAGTCCTGGGATGGAATTTTAAATGCTAAGCAAGTTAAATAAATAAGAATGTGCAGATTTAACGAGGGGAGAAGATCAAGTAAGTAATGATTATTTACATAAGTGAGACCGAGTTTAGGTTTTGATCCGAGTTGGATACGCACACCCCCAGCACATATGGAAACGCTCAGGCAAATGGTTTTTGTAGTATTGGCTTTTTTGCAATTGGAAATTAATCCATTTTTCTTTGTTTTCTTGCAGTTACCCTATTGGATTCCAGATCTGTTCAGGGAGAACTTGGGTGGATAGCGAGCCCTCTGGAAGGAGGGGTAAGTTCCGAGTTGCTCTCTGATCCAAAGGGTAAAAAGGAGTGATTAGTAACTTTCTGAGAGTCCTAATGGCTTGATTCTTGTTGATTGTGGTGAGGGGGTCAGATTTCTGCCATGGCCTATGAAGTGAATTACGCTTTGTTGGAGAAATCCTATACTCCCTTTGGATAATTCTGTCATGGAAGAACTAGAAACCAAAAGGGCAGAAAGGGGTTTCAAAATTAGGAGATCGGTGGAGGCATAGACTTAGATGCGTATTTAAAACTAAAATACCGACAAGAAATATGATCCAGGGACCAAATTAGAATTTGTGCCTATTACTGTGATGGCCGTGAAGACCTGACAGGAATAATTTTAGAGCAATTGTTCTGTTTCCAGATGAGGAAAATGAATGAATAAAGATACCAGGGGAGAGAACATGTCTGATTGTACTAGGCACAAGTTTAGTTCTGTGCATAGGCAATGGGGGATGGGTGGGGGGGTGGGCATCCTTACCTCTCAAGCCTTACATCAGCTGCAGCTCTCTTGGGCACCAAGAGGATACCCTTTGAACTTGTGCAAGGGGTACAAGAGATATACGGGTAAAACCCCAAGCTTTTGTGCTTTTGGTGTTAAATGCAAAAAAGTTTAAGTATTTGAAATCTTGAGTCTTTGGGGAAGGGGAAGCTAGAATAGAATAGAAAGGATGAGAGAGTGCATCACCGTTCATTCATGTGCCATCGTTGCCTCCTCCTGAAGATTGCAGAGAATACAGGTCAGTGGCCACATCTCCCTCCACCCTCCGTAACAGTTCAGAATGAATCAGCTTTGGGAAAAAAAATCAGAATAATATGTAACTGTGACTTCTGCCAAATTTAAGGAACTCTCAGATCCTTTAAAAATCAGGATCATTCTGCCCTTATGTGCTTGAGAATCCAGGACAGAATCAGTGGATTAAGAGCAATAGAGGTGAAAGTGGTCTTTAGCAGGGGAAAATGGAAATAACCAGCCCTCAGGATGGTGCTTCCCCTGAATTAACAGGAAGGGATCAAAACAGTAAAGATGCACAGAAATTGTTATAAAAGAGGAAGGGTTTTTTAAAAAGGCAAGAAAGTTATCATGAAAATGGAGAATGTTAGGACATCTTTTTCCAAAACAGGTCTTGGGATCTATGAAATAAAACGGAGATTTGCCTTGCCTTCCTGTTTTTCTGCCTGAACTTGACTGCAGTTCCTTGGATCTCTGCTGAAAAATTCTAGTCGGCCCTCAAAACCATTTTTTAAAGGGAGGGAGAGTGATTGGCAGGCCTCTGGCAGTGTAGACAGGCCTTATTCACTGCTGATTGCAGGCAATTGCCCTCATCCTTTGAATGTGAAGAAAGGTACAGCTTTATCTTGGGAGAGTCAGACTCTTGTTAATCCTATACCCTGGAAAGGTCAGTGGTTCAGGGAGGCTTTCCCAGGCTACACCAGGAATAAAAGCTCTGCTGGTTCAGTGTACTAGAACTGCTAGCAAAATTGAAGATGGAAGGTATCAGTACTTCTCAAAATTTAATGAGTCTTATTTTTCTTAATGGCTGCACTCAAGTTTGAAGGGAGAATGCACCCAGTATGATGAGGGACCTGACTTGTTACACTAAATATACATGTGACCTGTTTAAAAGCAAGGAAGGACACATTTTTTATTACAGTCTGTGGTCTGTCTAGTTTGTGGAAAGCTTTCACTGCAACTTAATATGCTGTCGACATCCCATATCCCACACCCATCCCCAAACTGCGAAAAGAACACTTGCTCGCTTTTTCTAAACACAAAACTTCTTTCGTCTTGAGGTCTGTTAAGATAATACCATGCATATATAGTTGATTGTGTCCAACCCAGAACTTTTCCATGAGCTGAATGTAGACATCTGAATGTACAAAGTAGCATCTTTCTTTCCTTAAATGTGATGGGTGTAACATTTTAGGGACTCACTGTGGAGGGGTGAGAAATGAAATTTTATTTCTGTACAATAGAATTAGTCATTCCAAAATATACAGTAGCCATTGAGAAACTGTGTGCCAGATTACAAAGTTTCATTAACCTGTCGATTTTGTCATTAAAGAAGACTTTCAGGCTTAGAATGAAGGGATGAATTAGGTTATCTACCAAATATGGATGGATTAGCTTTAAAAAGTTCTTTCCAGCTGAAGATAAAAGCATATTTGTGTCTTTTGGTTATTCTGAAATTTCTGCTTATAGTTAGGACAGTTCACATCTTTCTTGGCTGGAAACTTGGGGTCATGGTTTTGTCAACAAATAATGACATTTATTTGTTGTTATTGTTATTTTTAAAGAGAAACAGAAAATTACTTGACAGGAGCACAAAGTAAAATATGAATTATAGTCAGAGACAACTCACTGTTCTCTGTTTTTCTGTAAGAACAACTAAGCAGAACATAAGAATAATAGAAAGTAATGGCTCCTGATGGCAACATTGTAGCAAAACCTAATTTCTTGGCAGTGCTCATTTAAAGGAGCATATTGAATTTCTGACACTGATTGTAAAATACAAAAACTAAGGTGAGATTTGTCATTGTTCTGGCGAATTGATCCATGTGTTTAGACAATTAAGTTCAGACTGGAAAATTCACATTAGATCAAACTCGTCCTGTGTGAACTCTGTGGAGATATCCCTGTGTGCTTTCATTTACATTGATAAATGTGTTTTTCCATATTTTCTTTGTTCTGAAATGAGAAGCATGCTGAGTAGGGTTTTTTTTTTTTTAAGGTGAAGATCTATTTTTGGATTTACATGAATTTCTCCCAAATAAGTAAATTACTGGTGATTTATTGCTTAGCGGATAAAAAGAAATTTTAATCACCACAGGGCACTTATTCCTCCCAGTTCCAACGTTCAAAATGGTAGCAGATGAAAGGGATACAGAGTTTTATGCAGTATAGTCCTTCTCACAGTAACATTTCCATCCATTAATAGTTTTCCAATGCACAGATGGAAAACCCGTTAAAAGATACATTATGGTTCTATGTACTTCATTGGATTGAATGGAGCTTTAAGTGGAGCTATTATAGAATGTGAATTTTTTTAAACTATCTTTTTTCTTCTAATTATATTCACGTGTTAGATACTTAAGCTGATTTATACCAGATCTATATAAATGCATTACTGTAGATAATAGTGAAGAATTGGAGGCTGCTTACTGGCCCTATAGGAGCCCCCCCAAACAATCTTGCTGCTTTTAGGATTATTTTTTAAAAAGCTGTGGCAAGAGAGTGAGTTTTTACTACTCTACTCACAGTGAGTTTGGATTGTCCCACTGTTAGAATCTTTATGTTAGGAAGTAGATCACAAAGGAAGCCCTACCACCATCCCCTAATTTTTGGCCTTTCAATCATAAATACCACCTACGATTTTATTTTAATATCGACAGAATATTTAGAAGCAAAGCATGTGTACATTCTTGTTTACTTATGGGGATATGTTTTAAAAATAAGGATACACAGACTTTTTTAATTGAATACGTTGGTCTGGGAAAGTGTTTCATTGTTACAAATGACAGTGGATTTGAGAAATCCATCCATAAAGTTTACTCTCTATTTTCCCAGGATTACCAAAACCAGAAGAGTGAGATTTTCTTTACCCCTTTAAAGAATAGTGACAGTGCCAAAATTAAAAAAAAAAAAATTTTTTTTTTTTAACTGACTTTTTTTTTTTTTTTTTTAGGTATTAGAGAGCAGAGTTCTGACAGGAGCACCACTAATTAACTGATAATTGTCTTCCTTTGGCAAGCTTCTTTCTTCCTGCTCTTAATTTGCAGGTCTCTGCTCAGTTGTTGAAACAATACACATACTAGTTTTTCATTTATGAGTAAATTTGAACTGTTGCCACTTGAAATTGTAGCTGTTGTAATAGGTGAATCTGAGGTTGTTAGACCACCACAAGGAACCGCTGGGAACTCATAAGCAAAAGATCTCCCTAGGCCTCTGGATTGTAGGCAAAAGAGTGAAACAACCACCAAAAAAAAAAACAAAGCAAAACAGAAAAAGACCACATCCCCAATAAAATGCTGTCTTATCTCCCATAAAGTGTTTTGTTAGTGAGGGTTGGTTCTCAGTAGTTTTCTTCCTTCCTGAAACAAAAATCGTCACTGTCCTATGAGGGTAAAATAAAATTGACAGATCACCACATGGGGACATTCTGTCATTGATACATTTCCTTTGGATCTTTGCAGTGGGAGGAAGTGAGTATAATGGATGAAAAAAACACACCAATCCGAACCTACCAAGTGTGCAACGTGATGGAACCCAGCCAGAATAACTGGCTACGAACTGACTGGATCCCCCGAGAGGGGGCCCAGAGGGTGTACATTGAGATCAAGTTTACCTTGAGAGACTGCAACAGTCTTCCGGGTGTCATGGGGACTTGCAAGGAGACGTTCAATCTCTACTACTACGAATCAGACAATGACAAAGAGCGTTTCATCCGAGAGAGCCAGTTTGCCAAGATTGACACCATTGCGGCCGACGAGAGCTTCACCCAAGTGGACATTGGTGACAGAATCATGAAGCTGAACACCGAGATCCGGGATGTGGGGCCACTGAGCAAAAAAGGGTTTTATCTGGCTTTTCAGGATGTGGGGGCCTGCATCGCCCTGGTCTCAGTGCGCGTGTTCTATAAGAAATGTCCGCTCACTGTTCGCAATCTGGCCCAGTTTCCAGACACCATCACAGGGGCTGATACGTCTTCCCTGGTAGAAGTTCGAGGCTCCTGTGTCAACAACTCAGAAGAGAAGGATGTGCCAAAAATGTACTGTGGGGCAGATGGTGAATGGCTGGTACCCATTGGCAACTGCCTGTGCAATGCTGGGCATGAAGAGAGGAATGGAGAATGCCAAGGTAAGAAGAGCCATATTGTACTTTTCATTAGGGCTTAGTGCACGTAATTAAATCAGAGATGAGACTAAATGGAGTAAAGCCAGTAATTAGCAGCCCCAGTGGGATGTGGTGGGACAGAGGGGGTCTAATGAGTAAGTGCTATAGCTCCAGGTGGCAAGGCTAAGACGTTTCTAATACTGACAAAATAAATGATGCTGTGTAATCAGCAGAAGGCCAAACACATTTGCTAACAGGCACTTAGATTTGAACTGGCTTGATGTGCCCTCTGAAATGTAAATGAACAAGCTGAAGAAACAGACCTGATTGATCCTTACTTACAGAGGGCAGACACATTTTCGAACCCTAGTTTTCCCTGTGTGTGGACCTGGTAAAATGGCAAAGACAGTGATATTTACCACCTCTTGCGGTACATATGTGTACACGAACGACTGAAATGTGAAGTAAGGATTCCAATCTTGCAAATCCCTCCTGCCGAAAGTATAGTTCTTCAGGCATCATGGACCAGTGTAGATGTGGCCCAATGAAATGGCGTGACAAAGTTGCAAGTGAGTTCTGTTCCACTGAGCTCCTGTTGATAGGGTCTGCAAGTGATGTTAATCTTGATGGAAGACCTCTTGATTTCCCTGAGGAGGTGATAAAGAGCTAGTGAGAGTCTTATTCGATCTGTGTGGTCAGAGGCAATAGTAAATTGTGGTCCATTTTGGTTATTGAGTTTTTGGAGAAATCTAGACTTTTGTATCATGTTAATTACTACTTACCACATTACTAAGGTGTCTTACCTGCAGTCAAGTGTATACAATTCTTTCTTCCCTTATTTCGCCTTTCTGGGGAGTTGGTAAAATATTTTTCTTTGTAGCAGCTTTGCTTCCAAGTAAGAGATGAGAAGAGTTCATATTTATATAGATTGCTTGTCTTGTGTGTGGATTAAGGCTTAAAAAAAATCAGTTATCCCAAGGTTGTTATTTTTACTTGTTTATTTTTAGTGCTTATCAATAGTCTGCTGCCACCAATCTTATTATGGTTACTACTAAACAGTGTAACTCTGGGCCCAACTATGGAACAGATCCTATTAATCTGTTCTCAGGGCGATTGTTGAGCTGTAGACTGATTGCCACATGGTTCATCTGATTTGGTGATTAAAGACCCTGAAATAACTGACTGCCAAACAATTTGTCTGGCATTTCAACCATCGTAATGACAGGGTGGGATTTACTATGGGACAATCCACTTCACAGATTGGAGATCGACAGTTATAACCTGAAGAAAGTTGCATTTTTGATAATTTTGATGTCCTAGATTACACATTTTCCCCGTTTGTAGCTTATACTGTTTTAAAGTGCCATTCCTGGTTGGCTGGTTATTTCCAGGAGTAGCTAAGAAGGCATGCTGTAAATTCATTGCAAATAAAACAATAAAGGCTGGCTACCTTTTCTGGTGACTCAGAGTAAAAAGGTAAACTCATAAATTGGAAAATTTTAAAGTTGGAATTTAAAGTTGTTTTCTTTTCTTTTCTTTCTTTTTTTGCAAAGATTCATTTCTTGATCATTGTGCTAGCTCTTGACTTAGCAACTGCTAGAGGAGCTGTACCAAATTGAAACCCCGAAACATATTCTGGTCTTAGTATTAGAACATATGTGAGTGCGTTGTTATTGGCACCTAAACTGCAATCATCATAGCAGGTACGGTGACGTGAACAGGGCGATGACACTGTATCACATTTTAGAGTGAATTATTCTGCCTTGTCGATTTTTGTAAGAGAGGACTTGCACATCTTCACATGTCAAGATTCTTCTATGTATTTAAAAAGAAAATAAAAGTGAGAGAGCGAGAGAACGCCATTGTCCTCCATTTCCTGCTCTGGCATCAGTAGATCTCTGTATCTAATGTCATTGATTTTCAATTGTTACAGAGCCCAGTAACTCATACATTGCTACACTGTGAAACTCCTTGACATTTTTACAACCCAAATTAGAAGAAGAGGAGAAAAAGATGGAAGGGGAAGTGAATGTAAAGCCAATTGAACATCTTAGTAGTTCTCTTTATGGACATAATCTTGGGAATTCAGTTAATCATATGGTTCATGGAAGGGTGGGGCTCCATGTTTTGGATTCAGTCTGTTTCTAAGCAAACTGTTCCTAATACAAGGCCAGATATTTATTGGAAGGGGAGGTTGATTGAGGCCGTGTGTTTTTAGAATCTTCGTTGTTTTCTTTCTGGCTACCCAAGTATTTTCTTTGCTGCTCATAAATGATTAACTCTTTTGAGAAGACAGTTTTTTGAACAAAATACTCCCCTTTCTTTATTTGTTTGTTCTTAATGCTACCAGGTGGGCATTGCTGATGAATTTAGGGGGAAAGGGAAAACTTGAATGGCAAGATTCTTCAACTCCAAACCTGAGTGAGACTTTTTAAAGATGACTCAAGACTGTGAAAATCTTAGAAGTAATAACAATGGTTCTCTCCAGCCTTGACGTCATTACTGGGAAGCAACCAGGTAGAGCAGGAGGAACCTGGAGGCAAAGAAATGTGTCTCATCGTGGTCACCTAACTGTATGACCTTGAGCACAATTCTTAAGCCCTTTTCATCTATTAAAATGGGCTGAAAATAATTGTACTTAGCTTACAGTCTTGCTATGAGGACACTGTGATGTAAGATTACTAAAAGTCACCTTTCAGATCCTAAAGCATTAAACGGATGTTAATGCTAGCAATTCTTTGATTACTCTGTTCCTCCCACAGTCATAGCTGTGGACTTTTAAGGGTGTTGAGTTGAGTGAGTGAAAAGAGAAGTTCATCCATCTCCCAGCCCCTCTTAGAAGTCAAGGCTAAAGATAGGAAGGAAGCATTGCCCTTGCCCTAACAAAGAATAATGTCTATTTTCACACTTCATGTTGAAAATGATATTTAGAGAGTGTCATTTTATTTCTCCCCTGTTGGAAAATGGACTTTCCTTTGAGTGAGAGAAAAGTGATTTGGGGGCAGGACAAGAAAGACCAGGGCGCAAAGAGAGCTTAAGTAGGGATATAAAGGGGAACTGGCAAGTCTTCAGAACTGTGGCAGCAGGTTCCTCCCCAATTGTCTTTTCAGTAGGCCTACTGTTGCAGGCCAAATAGGACAGGTGAAAGGTCACCCACTTCCTCATCCATCTTCCTTGGGGTCTGGGAGGTCAGAGTGAAGATGGATTAAGATCTTACATGTTTGACAAAGGGTCCTTGGGCAAAAATGGCCAGGGTGGGTGGGGGCCTGGGGCGTGCTGTTGTTTGAATTGAACCCCCGTCAGCTGCCGGAGTCCTCAAGGGACCTTGGGGACAGAATGACACTTCCTCTTGGCGTTCTTACCTCCAAGCAGTACATGCTAATGGTGCAGCGAAGGATGGAAGTGGTACGTCAGGAGTGTCAAGAGGTGATGGCAGGCTTGCCCTCTGAAGCAGCTGCAAGTTCATTCTGCTCTTGAATAACATTTTCTGAAATGATTCGGCCCTGTCTCCTCTGGCAACCAAGAGTGGTAGTAGCCACTCATCTGTCTTCTCCAGAAGGCGTGGCCGGCTGGCCTCAGCGGCAGTTTGAACTCGCCCAGTGACTGGCTGCAGAGAGGAGTCCCTGCTCTGGTTAGTCTTCTGACCAGGTCTCCTCAAACCTGGTCTCCTTTCTTTCCTTAGAAGAAAGCGAAAATACACCTCAGACACTGGCACTGCCCCCCACCCCCCACATATACCCCCCAGGCAGGAAACGGTCCAGATGTTTTAGAGGGTTGTTTTCATTACTTCAGAAAGATGAAACAGATGAAGAGAGGAAAAGATTCGTTATTAACATGTTTTCTGCTTAATTAAAAAGCTGAAAAATGAAAGGAAAGCCACAGATTTAATCTTTGTGAAATATTAATAAGCACTATTTTAGAGCATATATATAAAAATGAGACTAAGAGAAAGAAGACGTTCTTCTGGAGTCACTCTTCAAGCTAAAGAATGACAACGGTGACAAAGTCAAGCTCCACAGGAATCAAGCCTTGCTGAAAGACACATTGTTGCTGTAGATTGTTTGGGGTCCTACATATCCAGGACCTGTATTAGGTAGCATTAATATATGATGCCTTCATATCAGCAAAAGGTATCAGTCAAAGTTGTTATGAGAAGGAAAAAGACAGAAAATGCTTTGATGGCCATTAACAGGACTATTTCAAATTTGGGCTCTGAAAAGAGGGAGAGAATTTTATGTTTAAAAAAAAAAAAAAGAAATTATTTCATTTTTCCAACTCTAGAAAGACCTTAGGAGAAAGAAGTACTGGAAAGAAAGCATTTAAAATACATAGTTCAGAGAGATGCTGTTTCATATCCTTTCCACCTTTGAAATTTCCCTTCTACCTTTGAATCATGTCTTTAAGTATCAATTGCTTGAATCACATGGCTGCTTTTATCTCCAGCTTTGAAGCCTGGCTGTGATCACTGAAAGATGCAATTCTTTATATCCAAGAAGAGCAAGGTTTAATTATTGTGCTTTTTTCTGTTATACTTTTTTTTTTTTTTTTATGATTCCCCCCTTCCCCTGCACCTTTTTCGTGTGACCAGGGTTCTTTTGTGAGTGTGCATCATGGAGTGGTCTCTGTTTGGGGCGCGTCAGATCTCAGTGAGGGACTTTTGAATATGGTACTTAAGCTTTGATGACTTATTTTACTTAACTAGGCTTCCTCGTACCTTTTAAAAATAAAGTAAGACATCATGATTCTGTGAAGACTTGCATCTTTGGAAAAAAGACTGAATAAATAGGCTTCTCAGTTACTGTTTACTGTGCAAAGCAGAGCTGGTTGTGATAGAAGTTTGACTTTCCTATCATTGAACTTGACTACTTCAGGTTTAGGTTGCTTTTTACTGCCCCCCCCCCCCATTTAACTGATGAATTTCACATTACCAAAGAGCAGCATGCTTCAAACTCTTCCAACTGTTTATGACTTACCACTCTGTATAATTTATAATTTGCCAGACAACTGAAATATTCTCTTTACACACGTAGTTTAAAAATATAATAGGATCAGAAGTAGAATCATCCTCTTAATTATCATCTTGTTTTTATGATGCTTGACTGTTTATCGCGGACATCATTCCACATTAGAGGATATCTTCTTATCCTCTTATTCACTCCTCTTCATCCTTTATACCATACTTCATATAACTTTCCCCTCCGTGATAGGCATCTAGGTGTCTTAGTTTCTTAGTTTTTCCTGGCAATAGTTTTAAACACTGTAATTTATAAATCAAACATGTACAAGTTTGCTTAAAAATCAAATGATCAGCCTCACTCTGTGACTTTCCTGGCTTTATCATGGACAAGTAAACTTAGCAGTTTCTTATCGTGAGCACGTCCATGAAGAAGCTCAGTGTGGTAAGTGTGGTATAATGAGACAAGTAACCCCAGTGACGGTTACAGAGCATAGTGGGGTCTCATTAAATGTTCATTGAATGAATGAATAAATAAATGCAAAAGGAACTGTGGCCTGTTTCATATCAAACATTTAGTTGGTGGAGTAATGTTTCACGGAGCCAGGATGATATATCAAAATCTTTGTGTGTGACTGATGTACTGATGAGGTCCTAGTTTATAACTCCTACTTCAGTTGGCTCTTCACTCTTTTCCTTGTGTTTATGAATCATGTCTACGCCTGAACTTTCAGAAATCTTTGCCATGCATGGGTTAACAGAGTTAATTGGTATAAAATGGCTAAGACCTGTTTTTGGAGGTTGAGACTTGGTTTCAGATCCTACTTGTGTTACTTAACCCTTTGTGTGATCATGGACACTAACTTAACCTCGAATTCACAAATGCAAATTGGTGGTAATAGTATGCTATGTATGATACACACACATAAGCGTGTATGTATGGAAAAAGGGCCTTGTGCCATGTCTAGAAGTACTAAGCACTTAGTAAAGTACATGGAAAACATTACCGTTAATTTTATTGTTGTTAGGTAGAAATACGTTGATGGTAGGGTTATTGGACCAGTGTTGACCCAACAATGAAAGCAGTTCATTTAGGTTCCAGAGTAGAGGTATTCGGGGGGGTGTGCGAGTGGATGGGGGAGAACGATATTACATAAGCAAGGGTAGGAGGTGGTATGGAATGGCTGATCTTGGATGCCTTGATTAGATCTTCTGTTAACCCATGCAGTGGTTCTCAAAGTGTGTTCTGTCTGGATTCCCCACCAGCCTTTGTTGTGGTCTGCAAGGTCAAAACTTTTTTTTAAATTAATACTTAGCTCTCATTTGCCTATTACCTCTCTCTTTTTCATGAGTGGAGTTTTCTAGAGGCTTCCTGATGTGTGGTATCTCATCAAATTGAATATGGGAGCAAATAGGAGAACCCAGCTACCCTCTATTAAAACAGACATTAAAGAGAGTTGGAAAAAAAGAAAAAAAAAGTATTACTCTTACAAAGAATTGTATTTTGGGAAAATATAGTTATTTTCTCATTAACACATATTATTCGTATAAACATGTGATGGCCAACCATTGATTTTTGAGATGCCTTAATAAATAATTATTTTAAAATTTCTCAATTTCCATTTCCAGTGGTAAATATTGGCAGCTTTAAGTCAGATAAACAAGTGTTTTGGCACCCTCAATATTTTTAAAAATGTAAAGGGGTTGTGAGACCATCAGAATTTTGCTGACAGGTACATTAAAAATTCAAATGACGTAAGAAAGTTCTGAAAACTTTCAGAATCTGGGAGATGAAGATAACTTAGAAGAATGGCCCTTTATTTATTCAACCCTTTAAGATGTTTCTATAAATTTAGACTGCAATTTGTAGCTCCTAGCCTTTTAAAGCTGTTTATCTGTGTCCAAGAAGGTGGCTAGGCATTCTTTTAGTTTTATTGTTGTGAGATCCAGAATCTTGCCTTGCATGAAGGCATGATTAAAGGAGCTGTCCCCTGGACCCTGAGAGACTGTATCTTTTTCACTTGGGGCACAAAACCTTTTTCATTGTGTGTCTTACAGCTGGTACCTCTGAACTGTTTTTGGGGAGGAGAGCAGGTGAGGTTACTCTGGTTCCTGATCGGAAGGGTAATTAATAGTCCCATGACTAAATGGACATTTTATGAATATTCAGGATCTGTTTTGGCTTCTTGGGAAACAATCCTGTTGGAACCGCTTACAACTCCCTTCGGAGATGCCTAGCGTTTTCTGGGTGAATGCGGGTCGTCAGCTGTCTGCCTAGGGTTGCATTTCCAGGCTGCGGAGTCTTCATTTGCATATTCTGTATGCGCCCTCATGCAAAACAGCACACCCATTTCCCCCTCGCACAAAGGCAATGAGGGCTTCCTTTGGAAACGCCAGCCAAAATCTCCTTCTGTTTATGCAGAACCCAATGATTTAGACACCATGCAAATTAATTCGGTTTTGATTTGAATGCTTCCAGAGATTGGGGGCGGGGGCTAAGAGTGGACTGTTTGCACTGGGCTCTTTTTGGACACCCCCCCCCTCCCTCGGGTGGCTGGTTGTCACTGCCCAGCTCCTTGCCCTTGCAAAATAACCCAAGCTCCTGCTGCTCATTTTATTTTGACCTTTGGAAAGTAACCTAGTTTTGGTGAATCCTTTAGCTCGTCTGTTCAGTGACAGCTTCAGCTGGAATCTTGCCTTTCTTTCTGAGTGGGAGGAGATGGCACTATTCAGATTATGCGAGGAATGTTTAGAAGTGTCCCAACAAAGGGCTTAAAAAAATTGTAAAGCAAAAAGGTAAAATTCTTTGAAAAGGAATTGTCAGACCTCAGGAAGTTCCGAAAATAGGCTTCAGGTCACTAGTGGGCTGGAATCCATTCAGTCCTTCAACAAATAGATAGTGAAAGCGTAGAACTTAAGATCACTGTTGGTATTTTCATCTGTTTCTACATGGATGAATGAGTACAGCATTCTTTGTACCTAGACTTGCAATTAAAAGCCTTCTCTTCGCTTATGTCTCAGATAAATTTCTTTAAAAGGCATATTGACTATAATTCTGTTCCTTCTTCCATGTGTGCATTCTCTTTGGGGCGAACATCGTGTCGCCTTCCGAGTTCTGTCTTCACATCCCACCCAGGGTCTCCAAATTGACCTAATCTTTGCTTTATCCCCCCAGACACTGCATATATAACACCACAGACTTCACCCTGCTTGGCCACAGTGCTCTCTTCAGAAGGTCATGATCATATGCATTCTATAAAATAAAAGAAGAGGACTTTGCATGAAGTGTTTTTGAAGTTCAGTTAGTTTTGAGTTCAAGCTAATTTCACAGGGCAGAACATGGGCATAGCCAGACTTTGCAGTGTAGTTAAGAGGAGGCAGGGTCAGCTAAAACATCGAAATGTGGAAGAGCTTTGGTGTAGCTTCACATGGTCTGACAAAGTTTGATGATGCTGCTCAAAGTCCATTTGGGATGGATTATTAGGGATTAAAGAACAGCAGAAGGCTCTGTACTTGGTGTGTTCTCTGGTGTCATTAGTGAATGAGAAAATTCAGCTGCTTATCTGGATCTTGTTTCTAAGGATGGATTTAAACAGACCCACACTTCTCAAAGGTGATCTTACTAACCTCTTCTTAATAAGTTACAGATCTCAAATTGCTCAAAATCCTTAAAATACCATTTGAAGTAAGTTGATTGATAATTATCATTTCCCCTACGTGTACAGATATTTTCTGCAGCAGTACAAAGCTAAAGTACAGTTTCTTAATTACCCAGATAATCCTGTTTGCTTGTATTTTTAAACTATGAAGTGCTGGGTAATTATTCAATTCTTAATAGAAGGCAAATGGCAATGTAAACAATAATTAGGATGTTAGACAGACTAATGCGCTTCAAAGCAAATTGGATTTTTTTTCATACTGTTCAGCATGATGTCCTATAAAGCTAACAATTTAGAAGCAAGGCAAAAAAGGTTCCATTTTGTTCATATTTTATGACGTTATCTCTTCATGGCTTGTTTCCGTGAATAGCAGTTTGCCCCAATGAAGCTGGCTGTGCCCACGCCAAATGTTTCCGTAACAATTGCTTCCCTGCTGTTTGACATTTGGCTCTGTTCTCCCAGGACTCCAGATTGGTCCTTTGTCTGCTTCAGATCCCATGGGTCAGAGGTTAACAGAATACTGATTTCCTCCCATAATACCATGGCAGGTAAATATGGGCCAACCTCATCAGTTAAGACACAGCTCAGTGAAGAATGCAGTTCTCATGGGCTTTTGTCCTTAAGAACTTCCTGATTTAAGACCCCAAGCTCCGCAGCTATCCTTTGCCAGGGCAGATCCTTCATCTTCGATATGGCATCTCCCATTGCTAACCATTCAGGACTCGTAGGCTATCCCCAGAAATACACGACCTGGAAACTAGGAGCAGATCATTGCTTTGGATGAATTAATTTTACAAACCTAATATGGTAATGCTTTGCCATCACGGCACACTTAATTGCGTCTTGTAGTCTTATCTGCACTGTATGTTTCATTGATGAAATAATAAAATGATGACAAAGGTGGTAGACAAAGATATTTTAATAATGGTGCTACTGCTCCCTCTCTTGTCTCATCTTCATGGTGTGTTGCCAGGTAGAGGTGTAATTAAACAAACAATCTTATTTTTCCATCTTTGTCATTTATGGAGATGTCAAAGCATTCATCAATATCAGTGTTATTAATGTTTTACATCAGTTTAATTACGGAAGTCTTAATTTTCCTCCCCGGTATTAATGCAGGTGAGCCAATAGACTATTTCCTACCTGGTTGCGGTGCACACACACAAGCTTTTGAAATTTAGGATAGGTTTCAAACTTGGCAGCTACTTGCTACCATCAATTAATTTTAGACCGCCTTTCTATAGATATGAGCTCTCCATTTCTAATTGGCCAGCCTCCTTCACGTTGCACTGTGAACTTGAGGCTTGGGTTCATTTGTTTTCAGTTCTAAGTGTTTGAAAAAGACATCTCCACTTTGAAAAAACAGTTTCCTTTTGAAGTGTCCAGCTTGGCAATGACTGTAGCAGCCCCCGGGAAAATTAGCATGTTAAAAGAATGGATCAATACCTTTCTGGCCCCTCCAGTCTTCTTACTCTCTGGGAGCGGGAAGAGTTTTGAAGAACCCTAGGAGGCCCTTGACAGATGTGCCAGGAGATTTCAAGAGGATTGTTCATTGCCGAGTTGGGCACATTGACAGTTTGATCTAGTGCCCAGACTGCGTCTTCGCTGGTCATTTGAAAACGGATGCAGGAGGCATTGACAGCTTCGAGAAAGCTGTAGCAGTTCATGTAATTATGGAGAGGATTAGAAGAAAAGTGTTGGGAGAAATAAGAGATCAATAGAAGGGCACTAGTTGACTGAATTCACTTTTAGCTGTTAGAGCACTCCATTTTGTAACATTTAGTGTGTGTGTGGAGGAGTATTGGATAGGTTTTTTTTTTTTTTAAGGGTTATGCAAAACTATGCATAAGGGTGGGGGGGAAACCAGTCACTGATTTTTGAGAGTGGACTTGTAGGTAATTAATAGTATAATGCTTCCAGTACTTAAAATGCAAAGGTGGCTAATTAACTAATGGGAGAAATTGAGATTTCATTACTCTGCTTTCTAAGGAGTTGCCCACAAAAGAAGTGAAGCCGAAAGTAGTATTTGAGCACTCAGTCTTCGGTCTGAAAATTTTTTCTTTAGGAACTATCTCCCTGTATCCTAGAATTTTTTGTTTGTTTTTGTTTTTTATTTTTATCTTATTTATTTGAGTATACGGTGTTTTATTAGTTTCAGTACAGTAACTCAGCAGTTCTGCATCCTAGAATTTTAAATTAATGCTCATGCAAGACTCCAGTAAACCAGTATAAAAGCTTGGTGGGTCTATATGACAGGAACCTGTGTTGATGGAAAAATGAGAACATCATCTTCGCATGAGGAAAAATATTTTAAAAAAAGGTTTGAAACAAACCACCAGAAGCTCCCAAAGTTCTTAGATTTTGGAAGTCTCAGGATGCCTGGGTGGTTCAGTTGTTAAGCGTCTGCCTTGGACTCAGGCCGTGATCCCAGATCATGACCCAGGATCCTGGGATCGAGTCCCACATTGGGCTCCCTCATCAGCGAGAAGCCTGCTTCTCCCTTTCCCACTCCCCCTACTAGTGTTCCCTCTCTCGCTCTGTCAAATAAATAAATAAATAAATAAATAAATAAATAAAATCTTAAAAAAAAAAAGATTTTGGAAGTCTCCTCCACAGGGCAAAAACCGCAGTTGTACTTAGCTTAAATAAACCAAGTCCATAATTTATTCTAACGTTTATGAAGAACTCTGGGATCCTCATTCACAAAACATTGTAACTCTACTTATTTCAGTAAGTTTTGAATGGGTACTTGGTGCGGTAAGAATCCTGCATTCTGATTTCAGCAGTTGTACTGAAACATTTTTTTTTTAAAGTTCCTTGTTAGATCCTTCCTTTTCTTTTCCTAGGGAAATATAAAGTCATTTCTTGAGAAAGTAATGTCTGATCTTATAAACATCACACTATTATCCTAACTTTAAAAAATGGTTATTCTCAAAAGAACCTCTCCCCGAAGAAAGAACTGTTGACTTCTACTACAGTTAATGACTGAAAGACACAAACTTACTGACTTTTTCCAATATTTTCCATTAGATCTTCTAGCTGGTTATCACTGATCTACAGGACATCTATTGATTTTTGTATGTTTACCTTGCATCCAATCTTTTATTGAACTGTCTTGTGAATACTAATAGGTTTTCAGTTAATTCTCCAGAGTTTTCTAGAGAAGTAATAGTTTTGACTGCATACAATTATATATATTTTTTCTTTCTTTCTAAAAATTAGACCTTCTTTCTAAAAATTAGACCCCTTTTATTTCTGATTTCTGTCTTACCAACACTGGTCAGAATTTGAAGACCAGTAATAAAAACCAGTATAGGACTGTGAAAATCTTTATTTTATGCCCAACTTTGTTCAACATAGTTTAAGTATGTTATGTGATTATTTTCCCTTAAGATCCTATTTCCAGTTCCGAAATATTTCCAGAGAGAATGAGTTTTAAATTGTGTTAAATTACTTCAAGTATTGCTTTTAGTTATGTGATCATTCTGACTTACTGTATTTATAATATTAAAGATGTTAAAATTTTCTGAAAATGATCCATAAATTCTCTTGCATTTGTGGGAAAAAACAACAACATCAAAACTATTAGTTGGCAGTAAATTTTGATAGTTTCTTGATTTTTTTTCATTGAAAATGGTGGCTAAGCATCCAGAGAATTTAATTTTCAATCTCAGCTTTATCACTTATAATGTGATAATGGACCAGTTACTTTGTATGTAACATGGGGATAGTTTTCTCTGTAATTTGGGGGTAATGATACCTACCCCATGAATACACTTAGGATAAGTAATGAACATAATGTACATAACAATGTATATAAGTTTCACTTGGGAAGTGGCATCTATTTAGTGGTCATTAAAATGTGGAAATCGTAATTATTATTTTATCATGAGTCTTTAAAAACTATTCAATTGATATTAGCCAATATATCTATCCTCTTTCTCTGTTTCTCTTTCTTGCTTTCCAACTGTATGTCTTTCTCTCTCTTTCTCTGATCCTGTTCTTAGCAGGTTTTGCTATTCTGGTCAATTCGTAAAATTAATTCTGGATAGTTTTCCTTTAAAAAAAAAGATAGATTGATTGATTGATTTATCAGAGAGTGTGAGTGTGAGCACAAGCAGGGGGAGCAGCAGGCAGAGGGAGAGGCAGGCTCCCTGCTGAGCAAGGAGCCCAATGAGGGACCGGATCTTAGGACCCTGGGATCATGACCTGAGCTGAAGGGAGACACTTAACTGACAGAGCCACCCAGGTGTCCTAAGAGTATTCCATTTTTAATTAATACCGCAGAAAGTTAATGTGCATGAGAACTAGCTTTTCTCTGCGAGTTTGAAGGATTTCACCATTAAAACTCGCTTTGGACTGTGCACTTAACGATTTGTACACTCTTTTGTCTGTTGCTAGAATTCAATGAAAAGTACAAAAGCCCCATAAAGGAAATTGGCCCTAGCACTTTGGTGGTTTTCCAAATCACACAAATTTTCAGATTTGTACCAGAGTAGACAGGCTCTTTGACTCTGATTTGGGCCTTTCCAGCCTATGCTGACTTCAGGGCAAAAGGAGAGCTCTCATCCATAATTCTGCTACTGAGATTCCATGTTCCTGGTGCAGATCTTGAACCTGTAAAGGTAACAGAATCATTGGATCTGGAGTTACCACATTGGCATGGTCAGGCAGGAGCCTGGTTGTTAATGACAAGCTAGTTGAGGAACTATTTACTATCCCATTAGGAAAAGCTGCATTTCACTGCAGGCATCTGGGGCTGCAGCCCCTTTGAGCTGTGGGGCTTTACTCTCCTTTTTTATTGAGAGAGAAAGAACAAGAAATGACAGATCCACTGTTAATAGAAACATCTGGTGCTCCTTAAAGCCCCAACTCTGACATAATAATTTGTAAATATTTTACATTGGTTTTGAGGAATGGTAAATTTCAGTTTTTATTTAGCCAAAACAGACAAATTATTCCGTAGGCTACAGCAGACAGAATGAAGACCAGAGGACAAGTACTGCCTCAGTATAAGGAAGAACCATCTAGTATTTTGATCTAGGTGAGAGTGGAGCATGCCACCTTGGAAGGCCATGAGTGCCACGTATTTTGGACATGTTCACACAGGCTGGATGACCCTATGCCATCTAACATGTTAGAGGTTAGAGACCCTGTGTTTCCCAAGAGGGACTCCGTTATCATTCTGGACAGGAGTCTTCCTTAAGTACTCCAGCAAGCTTTGCAGATCTGTCCCGTGTGCACTGTGTAGACACATTACAAAGCATTTAGTATCCTGAGCAGTCCCTGGGCACGAAATGCCTGTGGCATCCTCTAGTCCTGTAACAGACCAGATGGTACTCTAATTATCCCCATTTTACAGTTGGGGAAGTTGAGGCATGGAGAGGTGCCTATGGTTATGTAGACTCCCCCAGATGATTTGGAACCAACCCGATAGACTGGCTCCAGCCTCCACACTTGCCATCTCCATACCATACTTTGCCTGAGTAAGAACTGTTAGAAAGACAGGAAACTCTCTCCAAGTTAACAGTATGGGATCACCTTCTATTCTTACAAGGTAAGAAGAATATTTAAAATGCCTGAGTTATAGACTTATGTAAACAGTGCCCTGTGTTTACTCCCAAGATTTGTCAAACATTTCATCTGCCAATGGGTGGCCTTTGTGTTATTTTGAATGGCCTAGCAAAGAGCAAATTGTGACTTTGCAATTATTAAGACTGAAGCCCTTGTCCTAGAGTGTGTTACTGAGCAAATTATTCTTATGTTGACTTGATATTAGAGCAGAGAGAAAGGTTACCAACATAGACCCAGGTTTACATAAGACAGAGCATCATCTCGTTTTAACAGAGGGACAGCCTAAGCTAATGAGAACTTTTTGATTTCTTACATGTTGTCTAATAAATCCGGGGAGATTTAGAAGGAAAATCAATCTGAAAAGGAAGGCGAATGTTGGGCATGTACACATAAGCTGATTCAGGTAGAGTATTTACTTGCAAATGTGTGCAAGAAAAAAAAATGGCAGTGAAACCATTTGGGAGGTGATACATTTCGTAATAAGGAGGAAAGCAAAAAACATGGGTAAACAATTGCAAATGATGATACAGTAGAGCCCTCCCCCCTCTGCCGCCCCTCTTATCTTGGATACATTCTTCTCTTGTATCTCTTGTATAGGATCCAAAACTCTCCCAATGGATGCCTGAAACCACAAATAGAACCAAGCCCTGTATATGCTCTTTTTTCCTATACATCCCTACCTATGATAAAGCTTAATTTATAAAGTAGGCTCAGTAAGAGATTAACTGCATAACTAGTAATAAAATAGAACAATTACCCCAATAAACTAAAGTAGAAGTTCTGAGAATGTGGTCTGTCACTCAAAATCCTACCGTACTATACTCACTCCTGTGATGATGTGAGATGATAAAATGCCTCCTGTGAGGAGATGAGGTGAGAGGAATGACGCAGGCCTTGTGATTGGGCTACTGGTTGCTCCAGACCACCTGATGCAGTCAGAAGGGAGATGATCTGCTTCTGGACCGTGGTTGGCTGTGGGTAACTGAAACCACAGAAAGTGACCCCGGGGGTGGGTGGTGAGGGGGGACTGCCCTAGATGTCATTTCCTTTAACTGCCCCCCCC
>RCUC01165245.1:0-46583 GCA_003697995.1 Taxidea taxus jeffersonii
AAACTCACAGCCCAGCATCATGGTGAAGGCTGCAGAGTTTGGGTCTGACAGTCTGCGGCAGATTTCTGGAGTGAATATTTAGAAGGGCAACGTAGTTCTCCTCCTTTGAATACTAATAATTCTGATTCAAAGAACAGTAACTCGAAGCATTTTTCCAGGAATGCAGTCCTATTTTCAGGCACTCTAATAAAGCTAATCGGAACCTTGAGGCTTTACTTTTGTTTTTTCTCTGAGGAATGGATTCCTGTTAAGTATTTGCATTCTAAGTCTGAAACCTACCGTTGTTTGAGAAACAGATGTTAGAAGAGAATGCCATCAAAAGCAAGAAGAAATGACTATAGCTGCGAACAGATACTCATTTTCACATGTGATGGCTACGTATCTAGTGGCTTCCTATAATAAGCCACCAATGAATGAGAAAATCAAGTACGAAGTGCGTCTGTTGTTTGTGTGCAAAAATGTTATTAATAACCCGCCATTAGAAGTGGTGTGTGTTTTGGGTGTTTTTCCATGAGGTCGGGTGTATTTGGGCAATGTCACTCATAGGCTCTTGCCTCATCATCCTATTAATCAGTAGCAGGCATCTGCAAACGAGATAGCCAAGATTTTCTGGTGTGTTCTGTGGTCCAAGAAAAGGGCCAGATTTCTGCTCCGAAGGGGAAGGGAGCCGGTTTTCTCAACCCCGCTGGCATGGTGCTTTTGTGCCGGGAGGCACACGCTGCAATGCTGCTATCTGGCCATAGGCAGGCAGAGCCGCGACTTGGTTTCATAAACATCAGAGTTGAAAGGTATCATGCATTTTCTTACTCAGAAAGCCGGTCTACCCTCTTCTTGCTATACACTCTGCGAGCCCATGAAAAATGCCAAATAAAGCAGCAGGGAAAAACAGTAGT
Source organism: Taxidea taxus jeffersonii (assembly GCA_003697995.1). Classification (NCBI taxonomy): domain Eukaryota; kingdom Metazoa; phylum Chordata; class Mammalia; order Carnivora; family Mustelidae; genus Taxidea; species Taxidea taxus. The sequence goes on from RCUC01165245.1 coordinate 894, forward strand.
CCGTGAATATGGTCTTGGCTTACATTCCATACTGAGAAGCTATTTTGTTAGTTTGTTTGTTGGGTTTAACAGATTCTGCTTTAATTACAAGCCATTAGCCAGTCATTAATACATAAAACAGTTTGGATTTCATACATATTTTTGAATATTATTCAACTCATTTAACATTTTCGTCTCTGGAGAGAATATCTGATTTAGGTGAAATGAATTAACTGACCTCCTGTCACCTGCGGGTAGCCCAGCCCCTCTGACTCAGTCCGGGCGGGCTGGAGGGTGGGCGTTGGGGGCTGGGGTGGGGGCTCTCAGCGCTCGGACTGCCTTTGTTCCAGTCCTGACTGCCACTCACTGGTGCGTGGCCTTGGGCAAGCTAAATTCTCCCTTCCTCTGTTTCCTTATTAACCAAATGAAGGCCGTTTTATTACCAACACCCTAGAAATGTTTTCGGCTTGATGTGAGATAATCCAGGTGAAACGCCTAGCACCGAGTGAACACTCAGTAAGTATTAGATAAAAATAGAATAAAATTAAACAAAATTTTAACAGTGTCTTCTCTATACCTGATGGATCTCTTACTATATTTTGCAGCTGTTGAATGTAGAGAGTATGTTGGCTACCTAATAAAATTTAAGCAATGACTGTTCAAATTTTGGAATAAGCTTATCTTACGTACTGACTAGAGATTCATTGGATACCAGTAATAAAAGTACTAAGGGCATATTTAATAAAATTAAAGATCCCTTATATTCTGTTGTCACTCTAGAGTCAACTTTTGCCTGCTGCCTAAAACCATAAAGAGAACAGTACACAATAAAGGTAGTTTCATCTGGCTTCATTAAAAATGGTGTTTCTAATCTTATTGTTTTCACATTTGTTAATAGGCTTGAGTTTAAAAAAAAAAAAATTCTCAAGGTCTGTGATTCTTGGACTTGGGCGGTGGCACCATTAAGCCCTTGGAAAACCAGTGAGTGGAAACAGTGCTCTCTTCAAGGATGTGGTTTCTGTGGTCTGGCTTGCTCTGTCGTAGCAGTCATGGCTTGGTGGGCAGGAAAGTAGGCATGGAAGGAAGTTGGGTAAGGTAGTGAGGTGGTGTCAGTGGTAATCTGAGTGGTTAGACCACTCGAACTGTGAAAATTTAGTGTTGGTGATTTCCTGGCTGCGATGATTTTCTTTGATGTAGTCTCCAGTCCCTAGGGACAGACAGATCCAAGAATCAACAGAGAAGGGTGTTGGAAAGGAAGGAGGTAAGCTAAGGGAACACACAGAATAGTGAGTATACTCTGTGTCTTATTTGCTTTCCCACTGAGCAACTGGAGGACCTTGGGATTTTTTTTTTTTTCTTTAATCTAATTGGAATGGGCGCTCATTGCTACTCCAGTCTCGCCCTCTGTGGTTATAAATGAGACCCCACACTGGTAATTCTTGCCTCTATGAGGGACTTTATGTGAGTCACAGACATTCTCAAAGGTAATTTCTGCAAAAGTAAAATGTGTATTTGCTGGCTGATTTATTCTGTGAACTGATTTGATAAAATTGATTCCCGCTTCATATCTTAAATGTTTTGCACAGCCTGACAGAAGAAGAAGTTGGAAAGCATTGCATCACATCTAACACACAAGTCTGGGCTTTCTCCTGTCTCACAAAGGCACTTGCTTATTGTGTCTTCTACTGATTCATCTCATTTTCTTCTGTTCAATTAATTGCAGATGCCATCTCTTTTGGCTCTTTCTGAAAGGGTAGCCAGGCCTGCTTTGTTTACTGTTTTATATGTTAGCACATATCAAGCCATATTGGACAGAACTACCATTATCAAGCACTTACTATATATGCTCTGTATGCTGATCTCTTTTCAGGAAACCGTATATATGTTACTTCATCTAAGTCTTGTTGCAAGCAAGAAAGACATTCCTTCTGATCACATAAATTCTGAAACTCAGAACATTTACATATTGTGCTCAAGTTTCAACATGTACTGAGTGGTATTCAACACTAATATAGTTCAACTCCTAATGTCCTTTCATTAGGCTGTGAAGACGTAGACCTTTGCTTTCTTAGCACTGGATTACTTTGTATAGAACCCAACACTGTTTTTATAGTATTTTGCTGTCTTTCCAGAAAATGCTATCTCTCTTAAACTCTCAGTTCATTTCAACATTATTCAGCTTCTGTACAAATCAAGATTCTTTTCTCTATATTTCAAATGTATAGAATTGACCACAGTATCTGCAGCACGGTGCAAGGCACTGTAGGGCCTACAAAAGTAAATGAGTCATGGTCTATAAACTTTAGGAGGTTCTATTTTAATGGGAAAAAAGTGAGCATGATAAAAACTGCTTACAAATATCGATAATAGGGGCATCTGGGTGACTCAGTGGATTAAGCCGCTGCCTTCGGCTCAGGTCGTGATCTCAGGGTCCTGGGATCGAGCCCCACATTGGGCTCTCTGCTCAGCAGGGAGCCTGCTTCCTCCTCTCTCTCTCTCTCTCTCTGCCTGCCTCTCTGCCTTGTGATCTCTCTCTGTCAAATAAATAAATTAAAAAAAATCTATAATATGAAGCAGAATGAAAGTACCATTATTGAGATATAATCCATGATAGGAATTTCCAAGGAGAAGGCAACCACAGAAGCCATTTCCCTTCGGATCTTGGTTGAGATTTAGCTTTTTTTTTTTTTTAAAACTAGGTATTTGGGAGGGGAGGACCAGAGAGAAAGTTCATTGGCCACATTTCAGTGGTTCATTGTCACTGTCTTATCTCTCTCACACGTACATGTTGTAGGGAGTGGGGGCTTCTTATGACTTGCTGACAGAGACAGAGAAAACCCAAGCTTGGTTCATGAATGGGTTGGCTTGGCATGTTTATGAATGTCAATATCGAACTGCTGCTGCATGACAGTCCCATTTTGGGGGGGCCCTGAAAGACGTGAAGTGGAGACTTCTCAGTGGACACATCTTTGGGCATTGTACCTGGTAGTCCACTTTGTGTGGAGAGAGAAACGGAGGTAAGTAGAAATTTGGACTTCTGAACAGCAGCAAAATGACTTAGCTGATTGATCATGTTCTGCAAGGACCAAGATTAGCAGATTAGGAATAAGTACATTGGGGCAAGAGGACCTGTAGGATTAACCACAGAGTGTAATGATGTTTGCATCCTGCATTCACATATACCAGAGAGTTTCTGTGTGGAAGAGACACTCTACAACCAAAAGAATGACTCAGCCAGTTTACATCAGCCAGAGATATATTTTGAAGTTAGATGCAAAAGAGTTTCCTGATGGATTGGATGTGGAATATGACAGAGAAGAATCAAGGATGACTCTGAGATTTTGGCCTAGGGCACTGGAAAAATGGAGTTGCCATTAATTGACGTTGGATGAAGAAGACTTTTGCATAAAGGTTAGGAGTTCAGCTCGGGACATGTTGGCTTGAGATATTTTTTAGACACACAGATAGAGATGCTAATGGGCATTAGATATGTAGATCGGAAGTTGAGGAGAGAAGAGATTAACCCAGAGTATAAGAGTTATGACATGGTGGAAAAATCATAGAAATGAGCAAAGAAGTCCTGATTGTTGGACTGAGGGACCCAGGACAAAGCCTTTCCCTCACTTGCATTGCTCATGTGTATAAGGAGAGGGCAGAGGGTGTCCATGGTAAGGTTTTGTCAACCTTGTAATTCAGATTCTGGGCAAATTTTGCAGAGAAGGAAAGATTGAGAGCTTGGGCATTTTTTAGGTAGTGTCAGTGTGTAGAAACTTCTAGTGATCTCCCATTCTGATATAACTTTTCTGGGGGAGTACATGGAAGAATGGATGCACACTTTGCTGCATCCCTTGCAGTAAGTCAGGCTTTTATGAGTAGTTCTGGCTTTGGGGTTGTGAGATGGTTGCCACTTCTATGCTGAAGTGTTCAGTTGCTGGCACAGTATCCTCCAGTGCTTTCTTCCCCTGCTGTAATGAGCATGGGATCAGGAAGAGAGGCAGGTGCCACAAGATGGAGGTCATCAGACCCCTGAGCTGGTGCTAAGGACTTGCAGCCCTGGGTTTTGCCCAGATGTGCAGCAGATTTTGGTGTGTCCTAAGCTTCTAAGATCTTGGTGTTGCTTGTTATTATAGTAGAACAGAGGCAGGTTACCCTGACTGACACAGTCTGCTGTTGGCACACCTGTGGTGGGAGGTCATGGAAATAAGGGTCTGGTCTCTGGAGAAGGGACAAACCAAATTCTACTCATGTCACAATTTCCCTCAGGGCTCTGAAGAACAAAGATACCATCTTTCCCATAATTGTGCTATTCTTTTCCATTTTTTATTTTGGTTTACACATTGTTTTTCAGGAAGGTGTCTCTCTTTTCTTTTCCTTGGTATTGCAATAAAAAACCATAAGACTTATTTGGATGACAATAAGTCTATAAATATTTACAACTCGACTTCTCCAGTTTTAATGAACCAGGTGATTAGTGGAGACCCCTACATTGCTTAAAGATGTCACTCAGAGTGGAAGTTCACCTGCTGAACAATTAAACAATTAATTCACTGATGGTTAATGGAGTTTCCAGTGTACCTAACTAACATTTATTAATGATAATGATGACTTTATGTTTTTAAAGCTTGTCAGTTAGATTTAAAATAGATTACATGTATCTCTGTCTTAGGCCTTTTTGCCCTTGGTGGGTCAGGCCTGAGGATAAAAATTTGTATGAATATGGAAGAAGGAATAATTTTAGGATTCACAGTTTTAATCATGTGGTGTTATCTATTCACTAGTCATCTGTCTTTCTGTAATTTTACAGGGGGAATATACCACTGAGTTTTGGATTAAGTAAGTCAGATATATAACATTTTGTGGAGTTCATAGTTGATGCTTGGTGAATATTGGTCTGAGTCTAATCCATATAAAAAGCTCAGCAAAACCGATAAAATAAATAACACCCAACAGCAATAAAATACGGAAACAAAAAAAATCTACCCAGCACATTTTTAGCCCCAGAAGAAATTGGGCACAAAGCTAAAGAATGAAACTCAGTATCATATGGGCCTTCTAGCCTTTTGGTACCAACAGCTACATTTTATGTGAAATCTATGAAATTGGCCAATTGATAATAGCAGAAAGCTCATTACCAAGCAAATACAAAAAAGCTATTCACCTTTGAAAGATTGCATTTTCATTACAGAAACAGCGGAAAAGGACCTAGAAAACTAATGAAAAAACATAAAAATGCAAATTACTGCAGCTAATTGGTTGTGTCTTCAAACATATTCTGAATTATTAATTTATAAAAGAGTAAATCTCTTCCTTTACATATAAGGAAACGGTATCCTTCCCTCATGGTTAGCATTAAAATGATAATGTTCCATTCTTCTTTAGTGTAATTGTATCAAAATTTTGTTGAGGGAGGGGGCAAAGAGGAAGAACCAAAGAATTCCAGTTTTTTTCTAAAGCTCTAAACTCTTCTGTCGAATAGCTAGTTACATGTTAAATGCCCCGTCTCCATATGCCGTTAATAAAGAACCACACTGAAGGCACATAGAGGGTCAGTATTCTCATTTCTTCTTGGTTCACTGGGGTGTACCAAGCATTTTTCACTGTCTGGCCTGGAGCCGTTAGAACAGCTCTCATCAAGGTAATTCACATTTCCAGCTTGACAAATCAATAGTAAGACTTTATCCCACTTGATATCTGACACAGGTGACCATTTTCTCCTTTGCTTATTGCTTATTTTCTTTCTACTTCACTGGATATTTTTTCTCGATCTACTGGCTCCTTTATATCTTTCCAACATTTGGAGGATATCAGGGTTCACTCCCTCACTCTCCCTTTTGGTGGAAGGATTTAATCCCATGATTTGAAATACCATGTGGATGTGGAGCCTCCAGAATCTTGACTGTAGATCTGGCCTTTCCTGGGAGCTTCAGACTTGTATATCTAACTGCTGACTCAACATTTCTTGTTATATAGCGAATGGGATTCCAAATCAATCTACAACAACACAGATGAATCTCAAAAGCATTATGCAAAGTGGAAGAAGCTGGAAACAAAAGACTGCATATTGTATACTGTATAATTCCATTTATAGGACAAAATTATAGTGATCCATAGTGGCTTGTGGTGAGGGACAGGACTGACTGCAAAAGGACACGAAGTAACCTTTTCGAATGATGGAAATATTCTGTTTCTTAATTATGCTGGTAGGGTGATGGTTACATGATTATATATATTTGATAAAACTCATTGACTACACACTTAAAATGGATGATTTTCTGGTGCATATTACTTATACTAATTATTCTTCAATAAACTTGATTTCAAAAAATGCTCAGCTGTCTTCTCATTGCAATTAGGATACAATCAAACTATATATCATTCTTCAGCCATTTGGTCTTTGTTTCACAAAATGACTAATTCCTTTCCATTTCCATGCCTATACCCTAACTCTTCTCTTTGCCTGGAAATTTCTTTTTCTGGATATTTGAATAGCTAACTGCATTTATTTCAGAAACCAATCTCTGAGAGAAACTTCCTGTCTCTGGTGTCTAAAATAGGTCTTCCTCTTCCTTCAAGTTAAATTCTGTCTTGTTATTCTATACTAAGCACTTAGCACTACTTGAATTGTCTTGCTTATATATTTCCTTTCTTGCTTATTTACCTTCTCTCTTTCTCACTGGCCTATAAGTTTCTGGCAGAAATGGAAACTTCAGTTGGATTCACTACTGACTTTCCCAAGCTAAGATCAAGGTTGAGTATACTGTAGGCATTAAATAAATATTTGTTGAATGAATGAATAAATATACAAATAGCAGGAACTTAATAAACGTTGTTGACTGGCTGACTAATTGAATTCTAAACCACAATTGTAAAACACTGGCACTTCAGACTTATTTGAAGCATATGGTACAAAGAATGTGGATCAATGACGCTAATGGAGTATGTACTTAAAACATGCACATCCATCAACAGGGTCTATCCATATGAGTGTCACTGAGCTACATGCGGAGGTCACTTATTTCAAAGGAAATGTTCTGTCCATCACTTCCACCCATTTGGCCAAACTTTCTCAAATGAATACATTTCATGGAAAAGCTTCTTAGTTTAAATTTCTGCAAGAAACTTGGAAAGTGTGGAAAGAAGTCATTTTTGTCCTCTTTGGGTGTGTGTATAGAATTTTGTTCTTACACTAGTAGTTAGGAGTGTTTTATGGCTAACTTTGCTAGATTTGAGTTAAGTCTGAAACCATTATTTCCTCTAATCAATCACTCTTGGCACAGTAAAAATAGACTTAGTTCTTATAAATACATAATCAAAAAATAATCACGTAACCAACTCTATTTTGAGAATATAAAGGGTGGCCCTTTCTTGAATATCTGTAAGTATGAATAACTGGGCAGTAAGTGATCACTCCATTGGCACTTAACCTGGTGAGCATTTTGATAATGCTTACTAAAATACACCACAAATTTTAAATCTGAACACATGTGTTTTCATGTGTAAACAAACTTGAACCACCCTGTGCTAATATAACTGAAGGAATAGATAGAGCAGTTAAATTACCAACAAGAAACATGCACACACACACATACACACACTCAGTGGATAACAGAACTCTTCTTTATGACAGTTATAGTCTAATATTAATTGTAGGACCCTACTCACTTATTTTTTGTTTTGTTTTATTTTGGTTTTGATGGACACATTAGGCCAAACAAATCGGAAGGCAAAAGCCTCTTCCTGGAGTTCAGGGTTGTGGTACACTGAGCCCATATAATCTGTGGCTGCAAGAGCACCTTCTGGAAGGGGAGTTTGAGGTGGAAGCAGGTGACAGCCAAGTGTAGGTGGGAGAGAGTTCAATGATGCTGTCTGTCATCTCTGCTCTAGATCCTCTAGCTCTCCTTCTCCAAAGTGAATAATTTATGCTTGGTGACACAGATGATCAAAAGTTCTTAGCAATTATGTCTTCCAAAGGAGCACCAGGTCACAGAAAGTAACAATAATTCAGGAACTTCAAGTATCAAATGATGGTATATCATGAGAGATCTGAGGTGTCAGATCCTAACTGTAAAATGTTTTGCTGTAATTCATATTGCACTGTTTGCTATAGTCTGGAATTTAGCTTTCTTTAGTGTCATCTAAAGAGAAACAAGTACACGGTTTTACTTAGTAATTAACATGTGATTATGTGAAATTGATTAACGTAGGTCATTTTCTTTTTCTTTCCTTTTTTTTTTCTTTCTTTTTAAAGATTTTTTTTATTTATTTACTTGACAGACAGTGATCACAAGTAGGCAGAGAGGCAGGCAGAGAGAGAGGGAGAAGCAGGCTCCCTGCTGAGCAGAGAGCCCGATGTGGGGCTCGATCCCAGGACCTTGAGATCATAACCTGAGCCGAAGGCAGTGGCTTAACCCACTGAGCCACCTAGGTGCCCCTTTTTCTTTCCTTTTAAAGACAAAATAGAACCTACTGTCTCTGTACTTTATGTTGAGCCCTTTATAAGTCACATTTTAAAGATTCTGATGCCCAAGTTCTTGGAGTTCAAAAAATTGTGGTAAAGAGTAATAGTTCTGCTACTCCTTCAAGATGTCATCTCTACTCCTACTTTTCAAGATAAAAGCTTTAAAATTTAGTAAAAGCTCCTGCTGTTATTTTCTATACCACCTCAGAATAGGCACCGGTGAGGCCAGCTTTCTGGAGTAGGCATTGCTTACCCATTTTCCTCCTCGTCCCTGACTTTCCTTCACTCTGGATTTATTATGAACACAGCATTATTTGAAAGCAATGGAGTGACATTACAGAATGAGAACCATGAACAGCGTCCTATTCATTTGTCTTAAAAGAAGACTTACTAAAACAGTAAGAGAAAGAACATAATAAAAATAGGTACTACTTGCTGTCCATTTGAAATCTATCAGGTGCCAGAGCAGAAACTTCCAAATAATCACACGCCATTTACAACAACATCTAACGTCAGTGCTACACAAACTCAGAATGGTTGGTTTCCTGCTCTGAGGATCAAATAGTTATAAAATGCCAGAGCCAGGGTCTGAGCCAAGTCTGTCTGCTCAGTTTATGATACCACAATATCTTCACAATGATATTCTTGTAATCATATCTTCATTTCTGAACTCTGGCTGAGTTCAGACTTGTGTCTTTGTTTTAGCTGACCTTGGTCTAGGATTGTCTTCGGTGTATCTTAAGCCATTCTTTGTTGCTATGCTGTATTTTATGGGGCTCTCCCTTCTCTCTATCAGGGCCCTTACTACTAATTATAAAAAATGAGCAGTCTATTGTCTACGATAGCTCAAAATTCAGATTGTAAATATACTGCTCACTAACCTGTTAAAGGACACAGTCCTGTATGCTTTCTTTCTTTTTATTTAATTTTTTTTTTCCTGTTTTCTCCTGGCCTCTAGTACTTCCTACACTAGGATTTTGGGTTTTGAGGTCCAGGAGCTCTTTCTCTGTTTCTAAACATACTGCTTGCTGTCTCTGGGTTCCCCTAGTCAGCATTCTGTCTGCCTAGGGGTGCTGGAGAGGATGTTTTGAAGGTAGGGACACTCCTAGGTTGAATCAACACTGAAAATGGATGTTTGCTATCACACTTCTTGCAGAATGCAGTTAAAATCCTTGTCTGGATATAGGGTTATTGGTTCTATGCCTCGATCATTTTATGTCCACTAACTGTGTGAGCCACACAATGAATGTTGATTTTTAAAGAGCACATATTGTCCAAACTGAGTTGTCTATAACTTTTCCACTAAAGGTGTCCCTATTACTAAATATTTCTGCATTTTCCATCACACTGCTGAAAACTAAAACTTATATCATGATGAAAATAAATATCTAAGGCATTATCTGCAAAATCACGATTAAATCTAAGCTGCTACATTATATGCATTTTACTTTTCTGAAAGCCACTTTTAATAAATGTTGTCAGATATTTTACTAATCCCAATTCAATTTAATGGCTATTTTTAGATAATCTGCTATCCATTGGTTCTGAGTTGCAAATTTCCATATGTATTTACAAATATATAACAGTTTCTCCCCTCCAGGAATTTATAATCTACGTAGAATATCCGAATAGGTAGTGTAGAGATGTATGTGTGTGTATGAAACAAGTCACTAAAATACATGATAATATCTGTATAGTTTTTGAATAAGGTACGTAGGAGACAAACTGTACAGTAGCAAGTCACAATATTGAGAGCATTTTGAACAGGGTCTTCAGTGTGCTAGCCCTTCTCATCCTCTCACCACCGCTGTGAAGCTTTGACTCAGTTTTGGGAAAAAAAAAATAATATCCTCAACAAAACAATTTTAAAACTGTGGCTTTTTGGTATCCACTATTATTGCTTTTCTCTCCATGTAATAAAGGGGCAATGTGTTCCTTTATCCTCTTCCTGCTCTGGAGTCACTGAGACACTTTACTGTCTTTCCTGACTTTCTACTGACTTTCCTGACTTTCCTTTCTTATTTTGGTCTTCCTGACTACATTCCAAGAGGCTGACCTAAAGTCAAGTTATTTAGTTTCCTGGGAAAAAGAATTTCTTTCCTATTCTTTTCACCTGGTTCTCCCGCTTGCGGTTGAAAGTTTAATTCACTAATTGGTATATTTCTATTAGATCCCCACTTAGGGAAGCATAAGATACCATATATCTCTTTTCTTAAAAACTATTCTTTCACAATTTATAATTTTTAGAATTGTAAGTTGCCAACATTTGCACGTAATACATTTCTAAAAAAAAATACATGAGGACATTTGACACAAATCTACAAATATAATTTTCAGATTTTGTACTGTAATAAAAAGCTGAAACTGCATTGTTAGCTGAAAACCATTATCTGTCCTGATGAAGGCACAAAACATCATCTAATGCTATATTTAATGCTCCTGTAAAGAGCAAACTTTTGAGAAATAATCTGGAAATGTGTCTAGCCGGAATAATGGAAAAGGAGTGTGGTATATCATGAATCAATATAAATTTATTTTTGAGAAAAGCAAAATGACTAGCATGGACAATGAAAATGTTTCAAGCACTATAAAATGTATTGAGTTCCAGAAACCAGGCAATTTTGTATAAAATGCCCTTTGGATTTGTTTTCCCTATGATGATAAAGACTGGAAAAAATGAACTAAAAATACAGAAAAAATTATACTCTGAGAAGCATATTAAATCAGAGAAATGATAGTATCATAATTGATTCCATAAAGAGACTCTCAGAAAAGTAAACTTGATACAACTAGAATGAAGCTTAAAATGGTAAATTCAGCTATCACTGGTCAATGAGAAATCACTGAAAAATTGCATTGAAAAGTCTGGGAAAAAAAAACAAACTAAAAACAAACCCTGAAATCACACTGGCCTATGTGGTTAAGATGAAGTTTCTTTTGTCTTTGTAAGGGAAATGCAAATCAAAACCACAATGAGATTTCACCTCACACCTGTCAGAATGACTAAAATCAAAAACACAAAAAACGACAGGTGTTGGTGAGGATGTGAAGAAAAAGGAACCCTTTTGTACTACTGGTGGGAATGCCAACTGTTACAACGACTGTGAAAAACAGCATAGAGTTTCCTCAAAAAAAAAAAAAATAGAATTACCATATGATCCAGTAATTTCACTACTGGGTATTTATCCAAATAAAATGAAAACACTAATTTGAAAAGATGTATGCACCCCTATGTTTATTGCAGCATTATTTATAATAGCCAAAATATGGAAACAGCCCGTGCATCCATGGATAAATGAATGGATAAAGAAGAAGTGGTATATACATGTAATGGAATATTACTCCACCATAAAAAGAATGAAATCTTTCCATTTCCAATAACATGGATAGATCTAGAAGGTATTATGCTAAGTGAAATATGTCATTGAGATAAAGACAAATACCATATAATTTCACTCATATGTGGAGTTTAAGAAACAAAACAGATGAACAAAGAAAAAAAGAGACAAACCAAGAAATAGACTCTTAACTATAGAGAATAGACTAATGGTTACCAGAGCGGAGCTTGGTGAGGGCAAGTTGGAAATAGATGAAGGAAATGAAGAGTACTATTATCACGATGAGCACTTTAAAATCATCAGATCAACATATTATAAGCCTGAAAGTAATATAACACTGTATGTTACCTATACTGAAATTAAAGTAAAAAACAAAAAGATGAAGTTGCGCACTCATTTATTCTGATAATGTGCCTGCTTATTGGCTATATATCCTCCATGGCTCTGCTCAAAGTGACCCCTCCAAGAAGTCTAGAAGGTTTTACTACTTTCTTGAGATTTGGTCTTTTATTCTAATTTACATTTTCTTGGTCTTGACATTTTTTATTGATATGTTAATATTATTGATTTTATTTACTAGAAGCCACTTCACATCTCTGTATGAATAAATTTAACATATATAATATATGCACATTAATCACCTGAAGAAGATGACATATGGATTATAGCCTTTTAGTCTAACTGATCAGAGATCTCTCTGATGTCATTCAGGTTTTTGCTTATCTAGAAAAATAACCTAATTGATAATGATGAGTATAAAAGCAATCAACAATTATACCCACACTATTATTTTAGGATATGTTTTGAAATATAAAAACAGATGAACAGACTATTATCAATTAATCTAAAAATTCAAGATAATACTTTTGAAGACAGGGACGCCTGGGTGGCTCAGTTGGTTAAGCTGCTGCCTTCGGCTCAGGTCATGATCCCAACGTCCTGGGATCGAGTCCCACATCGGGCTCCTTGCTTGGCAGGGAGCCTGCTTCTCCCTCTGCCTCTGCCTACCACTCTGTCTGCCTGTGCTCGCTCGCTCTCTCTCTCTAACAAATAAATAAATAAAATAAAATCTTTAAAAAACAAAACAAAGCAAAACAATTAAAAAAATACTTTTGAGGACAGGTTAAATGATTTTTCTGGAATCTTTTGCCTCCATTTGAAAGGTAGATTCTCCAAATATTGGTTTTGTGATGTCAGGCAATTGATTTAATCTATGCCTTTTTTTTTTTCTGATTTGGAAATGGGGAAATTAATGGTGGCTACCTCACAGGATTGTTTTGAGGATTCAATGAGTTAATATTTTTAAAGTGTTCAGAAAAGTGAGCAAGTATTTAAACATGATCTAAGTGTTTGTGTCTTATCCATCTCTCCCAATTCAATATCCATCTCTCCAGCTATGTCAAGTATGGTATTATACCCATATATTAAGTATTATATTTCAATTATTGAGTTTTTAATTGACTTTTTATTTATTCTAAATCTTACTGTTCATTTCTTTTTTTTTCTTGTTGCTAATATTTTCAAAACAAAAAAAGTTCCTTAGATATATTAAGCACAATTATTTTATGTTCTGTGTTCACAAAAACCCTCAGTTGTGAGATACTTGTATTTAAATTCTTGGCTTGAAAGTTTTTGGAATATCCAGGAAGAATGCATTTAGCCTGGGGACCCATACAAGAGCTGAATTTTGGTTGAGAATTTTCAAGGACACTTTTCCTTTTGTTCTTCATCTGGTGCCAAGGTTCATTTAAGATAGGAGAAGTTGTGGTGCACACACACACACACACACACACACACACACACACAGGAATATTATGCAGCCATAAAAAATGAAATCTTGCCATTTGCAACAATGTGGATGGAACTAGAGGGTATTATGCTAAGAGAAATAAGTCAATCAGAGAAAGACACTTATTGTATGATCTCACTGATATGTGGAATATGAGAAACAAGGCAGAGGATCATAGGGGAAGAGAAGAAAAAGTGAAAGAAGATGAAACTAGAGAGGGAGACAAGCCATAAGAGACTCTTAATCATGGGAAACAAACTTAGGGTTGCTAGAGGGGGTGGAGGGATACGGTGGTTGAATGATGGACATTGGGAAGGGTATGTGTTGTGGTGAGCACTATGTATTGTGTAAGACTGATGAACCACAGACCTATACCTCTGAAACAAATAATACATTATATGCTAATTAAAAAAAAGATAGGGGGATAGGAGGTTTAACTTACTATTGTATGGAGCTGGGAGTGGGCACAGATCTATTTCTATCTCACTCTTTCTCCGAGTTTAGAGGATATAGTTCTTTATACAGGGTTTGTTTTTGTTTTTGTTTGTAAATACAGGGCTCTCCTTGTCTTTTGGTCGACTTTTCTCTCCTTAGCCCTGGAAGGCCTTGAAAAAAATCAAAGTTCAAGTGCTCCTTGCACAAAACTCAAATCAAATGCCTTTGGAGGTTCAGTTGACTTATTTTATGTTATATATTCTTTCCCAATTCTTCAACTTACTGTTAAGTTTCTTTCTTTCTGTCTGTCAGTCTGTCTTTCTTTCTTTCTTTTTTTTTTTTTTTTAAAGATTTTATTTATTTATTTGACAGAGAGAGAGATCACAAGTAGGCAGAGAGGCAGTCAGAGAGAGGGGGGAAGCAGGCTCCCCGCTGAGCAGAGAGCCCGATGCGGGGCTCGATCACAGGATCCTGGGATCATGACCTGAGCCGAAGGCAGAGGCTTAACCCACTGAGCCACCCAGGCGCCCCTCTGTCTTTCTTTCTAATTGGGGTTTGAGGGCATGTATTGCAAGGAGCACTGGGTGTGGTACATAAACAATGAATTCTGGAACACTGAAAAAAAATAAAATAAAATGGAAAAATAAATAAATAAATTGGGGTTTGAACACTCAACATGAAATCCATCTTCTTAATATATTTTTAAGTTTGCAATACACTGTTATTGACTATAGGCACCATGTTGTACAACAGATCTCTAGAACTTACTTGTCTTGCATAATTGAAACTTTATATCCATTGAACAACTACTCCTTGTTTCCCCCTCCTCCAGCCCTTGGCAACTGACCATCTGTTTTTAGCTTCTATGAATTGACCATTTAAGATATCTTATATAAGTGGAATCACACAGTACTTGTCCTTCTGTGACTGGCTTATTTCACTTAGCATCATGTCCTCCAAGTTTATCCATGTTGTTCCAAATGGCAGGATTTCCTTCTTTATAAGGCTGAATAATGAATTTTATACAATGGAATCATTGTATGAATATACCACATTTTCTTTCCCTATTCAGTCTTTGATGGACATTTAAGTTGTTTCCATATTTTCACTCTTGTGAATGATGCTTCAATAAATATGGGGGTGCAGATATCTCTTTGAGATCCTGATTTCAATTCTTTTGATTATTTATACCCAGAAGTGAGACTTCTGGCTTGTATGGTAGTTCTATTATTGATTTTTTTCAGTAAACTCCCTACTCTTTTCTAGAGTATTACCATTTTACATTCTCACCAGCAATGTGCAAGAGTTACAATTTCTCCACTTGCTTGCCAACACTTTTTGTCTTGTTTTTTTGTTTTTGTTTTTTTGTAAAATCCATTCTAACAAGTGTGAGGTGATACCTTATTGTGGTTTTGATTTGTATTTCTCTGATGATTAGTAATATTGAACATCTTTTAAAATATTTTATTTATTTATTTGAGAGAAAGACAGCGAGAGAGAGCATGAGTGAGGAGAAGGTCAGAGGGAGGAGCAGACTCCCCATGGAGCTGGGAGCCTGATGCGGGACTCGATCCTGGGACTTCAGGATCATGACCTGAGCTGAAGGCAGTCGTTTAACCAACTGATCCACCCAGGTGCCCCTGAACATCTTTTTATATACCTGTTGACCACTCATATATCTTCTTTGGAGAGATGTCTATTCAGGTCTTAGGTTCATTTTTAAAAATTGGGTTTTTATTATTATTTTATATCAAGTTACACAAATTCCTTACATATTTTGGATATTAACCTCTTATCAGATACATTGAATAAATATTTCTTTATTTGCTGGATGCTCTTAGACCATTTCCAGCTCCTTTAAATGGTTCTTTTTACATAATTTTTCATCAGTTTTTCTGGGAATGGGGAGGGTTGGAGTGATGGCACTCCTCATCCTGCCAGAGATGGAACCCATGTACTTACTTTTAAATGACATAATATACATATGTGATATAAATGATACAAATGTGGATAGAACATTGACACTCCTTCAGATCTTCCTATGTGCTCTTTATTGACACGACGCCCTGCTTCCCTCTCCTCAAAGTGACCAAATATTGAAATTTTATAGTTTCCTTTACCTTATGATTCTTTTTATCAAATAATGATCTAGGCCTAAAATATGTAATATTTTTTATTAATTGTTTTGAATACAAAATAAGTATTTTATATTGATTATTTTATATTAATTGTTTTATATTAAAGACTATTGCCTAAATATAGCCTTCTGAGGTCCTGTTTTTGGCCTACATTATATTATTAAGATTTCTCCATATTGCAGCATGTAGTTGTCATTTGTTATTTTACTTCTACATGACATTTCATAGGGTAAATTTATTTATAAGCCCTTTCTCCTTTTGATGGATGGTGGGTTGTCCCCAGTTTTTCTTTTTATTCAGTGTTTGGCTCACTCTGCTATGATATCCAACCGATGCACTTGACTAAAACTGGTGACAGCAGCTAATTAATTATTTCTGTAATACACAATCCAATGGACACCTAGCAGCCCACATTCTACAAGACCACACACTGCCACTCAACTGAGCCGGCTTCTCCCTCCTTGAAAAACTTGCTTTCTTGGTTTTCATGACATCTTTAGTGTGGTTTATCTTTTGCTTCACTGATCCTTTCTTCAAAATCTTCTTTGTCTTTTCTACCTTCTATTCGTGACCTTTAAATGATATTCCCTATGGCCTGATCCTGGGGACTCCTGCCTCGCTCAGCTCTCTCTCCTTCAATGTCAAAGAAAAGTATCACCTGAGGTACTTATTACAATGCAGATTTTTTTTTTTTTTTTTTTTTTGAGCTGGGGGGTGGATGAGTGGGGGAAAGGGGTTCCCAAAGAGATTCTGTTTTAGTAAGTGTAGGGTAAGAAACAAGAGTTTCCATCATTAACAAGCACCCTTCTCTGAGTGGATGATGGTAGTTCTCAGGAATTATCCTACTGTCTCTTCTGTAAAAAATTCTTTGCTTTGCTTAACTTGTGATGTCTTCTGGAGATTTTATGAAAGTTAATTTATTTTTAAAGAAATTGCTGACACTAATAACACTTTTAACAACCTTGCATTGAGAATTGCCTTTAAACAGAGCAGAGTAGCTGTCAAGCAGAGTTATAGACTATTTTCTGTGCTTTGGAGATGGCACCAATGAAGAGTTGGCCGTGTGGTAGAGCTATTAGTTACCAGGACTGGTGGAGTCAGTGGAGCTGATCAGGCTAAACAATTCTTTGAAGCAAAGGGAACCGGGAAAGCTTGAAAACCATAGCCACCTAATATGAAAATGTTGATGGATAGCAAGGCTTTCCCTGGTATCTGTAGATTTGGGCAGTGTGGTGTTGGTGGGCAAGATGATGCTAACAGGTAGGCAGGAAAGAAAAAATTAGCATTTTGTAGGCCATACGCAGGACTTTTATCTTTATCTCAGTTGGAATAAGATACCACTGGAGAGTTTTAGGTACAGCAGTTTCTCCCTTATCTGCAGTTTTGCTTTCCATGGTTTCAGTTATCTGCAGTCAACCTTAGCTTGGAAGAAAGTGATCCTTCTGACGATAAGTCAGAAGGTCAGTAGTAACCCAACACTATGTTACAAGGCCCACGTCATTCCCTGCACTTCATTTTACCACATAGGCATTTTATCATCTCACATCATCACAATAAGAGGAAGGGTGAGTACAGTAAGATATTTTGAGAGACAGAAAGAGAGTTCTCATTTACATAACTTTCATTGAAGTATATTGTTAAAATTGTTCTATTTTACTATTAGTTATTATTAATCTCTTCCTGTGTCTAATTTATAAATTAAACTCTATAGTTCTATGTGTATAGTTTTTTCCTATATACGGGGCTTGGTACTATCTGTAGTTTTGGGCATCCTTTTGGGGGGTGTCTTTGAATGTATCCTCCACAAATAAGGGAGACTACTGTATAGTGATAAGGTGAAGGGAGGAGGTCCCATGATTTCAGATGTGTACTTTGAAAAGGTCACTCAGGCTGTGTGTGGTGAATAAAATGAGTGTAGGATTCAGTTGTACTTACTGATTGAAATCAAGGAGAGATAGAGTGTAACTTGAATCAGAGTGGTAGCAATAGAGATGAGATTTGATTGCATGGCTAATTATGGCTTATGATAAACTTGGCTCATTACTGGATTACATAGAGGAAAGGAGGGGAAAAGTGGTTTGAGGAACTTCCACGTTCCCGACTATACTACTGGATGAATGAGGGTGCCATTGAGGATTGGACTGATGTTAAAGGGACACTTTTGGGTCTTTGCTTACATAAGCATTGGTAGTCATTAGATCTGAATGATAGTGACCCACATGGACAAGTCTTGGCTTGTGGTTTTCCTGTTTTAGTAAATGGAGAACTAAGGAAAATTTGTTTTTGTATATTTTATGCATATTAATCTCTCATCATTGATAGTTATTCCCATGTGGATGAAAATTTTTATCCCCAGAAGAGAGAGTGCCTTGACTCTCTCTGGTTCCAGTTTAAACATCCAAAGGAATGCCCTCATTGTTCCAACTTGCTCAGCTGTCTATCCTTGGGGTAATCAATAGTGCCTGGATGGGTGGGGCCATGTAAGCACATAGTAACTCCTGTGGGAACCCAGTGGAATGGGTGGGGAGAATTAAGGGGTTGTAAGGATTAAAGGAATACTGTACAGTAGGTGTCCATGGTATACTTGTTGAGAAAAACAGAAAAAAAAAAAAAAACCCAATTCACTCTCTACAGGACAATGCTGGTTTTATAATGTTTGCCTGATCTTGTTTTGGGTAAAGTGTATGCACCCATAATACTTTCCTTATAATATAAAATACTGTGAAGTACTTGTCTTTAGCACTGTTAAGTACTATAAAGTACATATCCATTTTGAGTACTGAAGTGTGGGATGAATTGTGCTTTCTGGGTTAAAGCACATAAAACATTTTATTTCCTTATGTTATGATTTTCCTTCTGTAGGTCCTTTCCATCCCTATAAAACTGGCCAGAAAAGAAAAAAGAAACTTGGATATAGTAAATGCGGTGTAATGCTATCTTGCTACATCAAGAAATTGTCAATTTGCTCCATAAAAATATGGATTTTATGTACTTCCTATTGTGTGCATGAGGAACCCCCAGTGCTCCAGCCCCTTGCCCCCATATTTGTGTCCTCCCTCACCCCATCCTCTCAAATTATACTCATTTTACTTCAGGAAATGCTAAATGACTTCTCTGGTCCAAAACTGATTCACTCGGGTAATCATTCCATCATTTCACTGAGGTTAAGAGAGTATAAAAATTATGATGATCCTTAAGAAGGAAAATGGAAAGATAAATTGGTTATGACTAAGACAGAGAAAAATTGAAACACAATTGCTAGAGTATGGATGACTTAGGCAAAGGGGAAAGCCAATTATCCTTCGTCGAAAGATTATAGGCAATAATTGTAAAACCTTCCCTATTTGCATAATCATTTTGCTCAGAGTAGGATTGTTTATCTCTCTTACATGCCCACATTGATAAATTGTAAATTATCCTTAGTACATTAGTGACACAGGAAGATGTCCTTTTTTTTTCAAGCAAACACACTTTTTAAAAAGTAAGGAGGTTACATTTAGCATTTTGTACTTCGATTTTCAAATACATTTGTTTCTCATGTATGTACTGCATTGTTTTCTTTGTTTTCTGAAATTCAAGAATGTTGGAGGAGATCATGGAGAGGATTGCCCTGGGCAATCCAAAGAGCCTCACCCTCTCTTCTGTCCCTGGAATGGACGTTCGGCCCACCCTTCCCACAGTGGGAGTCATTTTCAAGGACACAGACTGAGAGAGCAATGTGTTGTTGAGGCATCTGGCTGGTCTATGCGAGTGAACACTGTTAAGGCCTCTATTTAACTTCTAGGAATCTGGTGGACAGGTACGGAGACCTGGGGTCTTATAGCACAACTCTGCAGGGAAGTTGCCTTACTTACTTAACACACCACCTGCCAATCTGGAATGCTCTGCCTCTTCTGGCTCTCCTTGCTCTCGGTGTGTGGAGGCTAGTTTCAGATTTCACTTAGGAAGCTCTGAGGTTTGTGAACCTACCAACAGCTTAAAAAATATCCTTTGGTTTTGAAAAACAGAGCAGTAGAAGTTTCACATTTTTACATTTTAAGACCTTTGAGAATTTTTTCTAAATTTTAACAACTCCTAATTAGACATGTACAATAATATTGTAATAACAGACTAATAGAGTAAAAAGGAAAATCACTAACCAGGATTACTTGGTACTCTCATTTTATCATGGAGTAAAATCTAAATCTTTTAAATACCAAACTTAAATAAGATAAGCCATATTTCGGGGCACCTGGGTGGCTTAGTGGGTTAAGCCTCTGCCTTTGGCTCAGGTCATGATCTCAGGGTCCTGGGATCTAGCCCCACATCGAGGGGGGGGGGTCTCCACTCAGCAGGGAGCCTGCTTCCTCCTCTCTCTCTGCCTACCTCTGCCTGCTTGTGATCTCTGTCTGTCAAATACATAAATAAAATCTTAAAAAAAAAAAAGATAAGCCATATTTCATGTTTCTATTACTCTCCTCCTTTTCATTCACTGTAGTTATAGGGACACGTAAGGCAATCTTCTCCTAAATTTTTCTTTTAATCCCTTGAATTAGAAGCAATGTTAAAAATAAGGAGAAACTTATAGACTCTCCTATATGCCTTTCATAGGTCATAAGAAGAGAATAACAGCAGAGGGAAAGGAGGATCAATACATATTTTTCTCATGGTTCATGCCTTGATTCTCTCATTCATTCATTTTTTTCATTCATCAACATTTGTTGAACATAGCTTTTCTTTCAAGTGATAAGGAAATAGCAAAGAAATGCAATCATAACCCTGGTGGGATGTAGAAGAAAGACAGTTATTACAATTCAGAGGGATTAATGCAGCGGGGTGGAGTAGAGTACAGAACGGGAAGGTATAAGCATTCTGGGGGTTGAGGAGATGAGTCAGGAGAGTATCTTCTGACAAGAGTCATTTGAATTTAACATTAAGGGACAAATTGCGATCTGAGTGGAATGAAGAGAAAGGATATTTCAGCTGGGAGGAGTCACATGTGCATGGCGTGGAAAAGGTAAGCTCGCTGGGGGACACGTGTGTGGCTTTCCATGGCTGAGCCTGTGGATATCTGAGAGGGGCGGTGGGTGAAGCAAGAGGAATGCTTGGGGAAATGTTCACTGGGAAGGTGATTGGAAATGGTCTTTCTGTCCTGCTCATGAAATGCCATTATTAATCTTTTCCTAACTTGGTGAAATCTTTCTCAAAGCCATTGTCTACTGGGAAAGTCCTCATAAGTCAGATTTGTACAGCTTTGAATTTTCCTGATTAACGATCGGTTCTCCATTTCACTTTGTAATATGTAGGCTCTGCCCAAGTTTCGTAACTATTTCTTTAGGTTGATAAGCCAAATACGATTCCTTTTCTTCAGTCTTAAAATACCAGTGAGTGCTATTGTGAATTGATGAACCCCTGTTATTTGCAAAATTACCTCCATTGTTGCAGCCTGACAAATTACTAACAGATACACATCACAAAAATGCCAGGCACTTCAGCTCCTTTAACTGCTTTCGTTGGCATTTTATTCCTTCCCCCCATGATTACTGTCATTTTTTTTTTTTTTTTTAGCTCTGTGTTAAATCACCGTCTAATTATGCATCATCACAGCAACTCGTAAGAGTTGAGCATGTTTCACTCCTAAATTCTAAAAGCAACTCTGTGGAGTCAGGCTCATGGGAGAGAGTGTTGTCACTTTACTTGACCTTGCTTTACCCTTTCAGTGTTTGGGGTATTTAAGCTCCTTTGTGATGGGAATCTGCTCTGGGAGAGTGGTAAGTGTTGAAAAATTCATTGATCACATGAGTCAGGTGAGGAGTAAGAAGCAAAGCAGGAAACATTCCCCCAGTTGTCTCCCTTCCAAATTCAGATGGCCTGGTTTGTTTTTTTCCTTCCTAATTCAGCTTCCTCCTGCACTGGTGGGAAGCTGGAGGTTGAATCTTGAGTTTGGGGCCAAATATGATCACGTAGTTACAAGTCAATTCATCTCTGTTTCCTCATTTGTCAAATGAGCACAATCCCACTTTCCTATCTCACAGAGATGTGGTAGGGCAAAATGTCCTAAATGATTGCTTGGTCCCCACCTGTTAAAGGCAGACTGCCATCCATGACTTTCAGGGAAAGTTGCCTTTTTAAAATAGCTAGGGATGACTGGAATTTGCCTCTTGGAAATCGTACTACTTCTGCTAACTGGGAAACCTTCAGGTGGTAAATTTAGGGAATCCTGCAGAGAGTATCAGTTTTGATCCTGGTGAAATCCCTTTTAGAATTTGGAATCTAAGGTGAGTGGGGTGTGAGAATGAGCCATTCATCAGTGGTCCTGGTGTATTTCAGCGGCTCCATGACTTCTGTTTTCATTTCTCATATACTTTTATTTTGATTCCTCGATAAAAATATCAAAGAATTTCAATAGGTTCATTTATAATTACAATCTCATCTGGGATCATCACCTGTTCCCATTTATCAGCATTGGCAAGGAAAAGTGGTATATTTTTATTTTTATTTAATGAAGAACCAGCTGCTTTAACAGATGTTTCATAAATTTAGAAGATGCCTTGCACTTCTTCATCAGGGAAAGAACACCTAAATGCTCTCTACTTATACAACAAAGAATGTAAGTCCTCTCTTGACCATCACATTTCTCAGAATAAATAAACCACAAATTATTCAACTCCCCACATCAATAATCAATACATAATGATAGATTACACAGGCTTATCTATCTTCCCTTTGTGTTTTATCTTGAAGACCATTATTCAGAGAGATGATTATAATGTGGGGTAGTTGGTGCTTCTGTAGCCTGGCTTAATCTGCAGGCCAGCAATGGAAGTATTGTTATCTTTAAAGAACGAGAGGCACAGGGATGCTAAGGTCATTCAGCTAGAAATAGCAGAGTCTATATTCAAACTCAGGTCTCTCTGACTTCAAAATACATTTTCTTTGCACCCTTACCTGTCTTACCAGCCAGGTATAGTTCCATACAATTTTTCTAGTGAATGCATAAAAAATATTCTTTCATCATGCTTGGAAGAGGTATATTTTTCAAGGAACTCAAGAAAGGCCTTCTTAACAATCCCAGAATATTGGCATTGACTAGAAAAATAAAAAGAGTCAGGGCTCTTCCAGAGATAATGGAAATGAAGAGGGTTTTATATGGTCGTGTAACCTTAGGAAGGTAGTATGCAGTCAGAAGACACTAGGCCGTGAGTCAGATTGTCTATGAAGGAGAAATCTGAGATGTGCCTGGTGGGGAGTGTGAGTGGGTTGTGCTGTGTCCTAGAGAGGCCCATAGATTTGGGACGCTGTCCTGATGTCTATAGAAACATTCCCCTCCCAGAGTTCACCACACTGAAATTTAGACATTGAAAATCTTCTGAGTTACTCTGCATCTCTGAGGCAATGCCTGTGCCCCAAGGTGGGTGGTGAGAACACACTCTATAATTTAGTTAAAAAAAACTTCACACAGAACTTGTTTCATTCAAGTAGTCATGAGTGTTTTGTTTTGTGGGAAGCAAAACTTTTGTTGATACTTCCTACCTCCTAATTCATTTTATTCTCTTGAAATTAATTAGAAGAGAAACAAAACATGACTTCCAACGCTGTTTTCGTTGAAGTTGTTGTGTTTTACTATTAAAGATGAATTACTTTTCTGTTGTGGCCTTGATCATTCCATAGAATCAGGTAACCTTGTTTTCCTCTTTGCTCCTCTCACATATTTAACATCTCTTGCCAGTTATCTACTGTTTACTAACACCCATCCTATCCATCCCAAGAAAATAAATCTGCAGTTCAGAAGAGAGGTCTGGGCTACAGGTTTAAATCTGGGAGTTACTGGGGGCACCTGGGTGCTCAGTGGGTTAAAGCCTCTGCCTTCGGCTCAGGTCATGATCTCAGGGTCCTGGGTTCGAGCCCCACATCGGGCTCTCTGCTCAGCGGGGAGCCTGCTTCCTCCTCTCTCTCTGCCTGCCTCTCTGCCTACTTGTGATCTCTGTCTGTCAAATAAATAAATAAAATCTTTAAAAAAAAACCCACAAGAAACTGTCCTTACCTTATATTTTGTCATGTCACTGTAGTCTGTCTGTGTTAGCCCATTGCCACACCCCTAGATCTTTTCTGCATATACATTCAATATTTCTTATTGCACCTATCAGCAAATTCTTATCTTCCCTGATTCCTTACTCAAAGGGCAGCATAGCATAAAGACTTTTTCATTTTTTCTTCATTAACAACTCAGAGATATTTCTGCATTAGTATACAGAAAGCTTTCTCATTATTTATGGCTGGATAGTGTTTCAACCTAGTTTATTTAAAGAGTTTTCTTTTGATGGACACTTGGATTTTTCCCCTAACTTTCAAAATTAGATGATGCTATTACCTTATATGTTTCACATGTGTTCAAGTATGTGTATAGGATAAAGTCCCAGAAGTGAGATTGCCTGATAGAATTTTTTGTAAATTTTACATGCACTGTCAAATTTCCCTTCCTAGGGATTGTACTATTTTGCACTCCCAGTAGCTGAGGTATGTGAGTGCCTGCAACTCTAAAGCCTTATCAGCAGAATGTGTTGTCAAATATTTGGATTTTTGCCAATATGGTAGATGAAAAATAGTATCTTTTAAGGTTGAGGCTGAGCGCATTTGTGAATGTTTAAGGGCCGTTTGTATCTTTTTCCCCCTGTGAACTTTATGGTCATATCCTTCACCCATTTTTCTATTGGGCTTTTGATGCCTTTCTTCTAGCTTTTTAGGAGCTTTTACTATATTAGGGAGATGAACTCTTGCTTGTGATGTGAGTAGTAAATACATATTTTCTGTTATTTGTCTTCTAGCTTGGATTACTTTTGTCATGTAGAAGTTTTTTTTTTTTTAAATGCAACTGTGCATTTGAATTTGTGATTTCTTTTATAGCTTGTAAATTTTAAGTCAGTAAATTGTCTCCCCCGCGCCAAGATCATAATGGGATTTGGTATGTATACTTCTAGTACATTTTTGATCCGTACCAAGTTTGGTTTGGTATATGCTATGGACACAAATTATCTTTTTCCAGACAGTTACCCAGAGGCAACAACTCCATAAAAAGAAAAAAATATATATATATGCACACACACATATGTGTGTGTGTGTGTGTGTGTGTGTGTGTGTGTTTGAGTGAGAGAGAGAAAGCCGGTGCACATGTGTGCACATGAATGGGGAGCTAGGTGGGAGGGACAGAGGGAGAGGGGGAGAGAGAGAGAGAGAGAGAGACTCTTAAGTCCTTCTCAACTTGGGGCTTGATCTCATGACCCTCAGATCATGACCTGAACTGAAATTAAGAGTCAGACACTGAACTGACTGAGCCACCCAGGTGCCCCCCCCCATAAAAAGTCCATCTTACCTCCTTTGATTTAAGATTCTGCCTTTATCATACATCAAATTCTCATATGTATTTGGGTCTCTACTTAGGTTTTCTGTTATCTTCTATTGGGCTGTCCACATGATCCCACTGCTTTAATTACCATGGCTTGACAGTATGTTTTAATATAATAAGGTCCATCCTCGTTCCTTTCCTTTCCACAGTTTTCATAGCTATCTATACCATAATTTAAATAGTTGTGGAATTACTTGGTATACTTATATTTATGACATTAAAGAAGCTTAAAATTGTTTTTAGTTGATAGTCACTTAAATCCTTTCATTCACCCACCTATTCCATCAACATTACTTGAGCACCTACTATATGCTTAGCACTTATTATATGTTCAGGACATGAGTGAAAAAAACAAGCTGCTGCTCTCTTGAAGCTTTGTAGTCACCTACGTTAGTCTTGAGTCTTTCAAGAAAAAGGTATTTTTGATTATTCTTCACATCATCTGAATTGAATTAAAGTAGAACGTCAACTTTGCCATCTCAATATTTTATGAAGGAAAAATACTCAAAGTCTCATGCAACATCTATAATAAATCATTTCTGATTCAGAATAGTAAAGAATATAAACAGTATGAAGAAAAGAAGAAAGTGCTAGAGAAATATGAGATATTCAAGAGATACCTTGTTCTTCAACTTACCTCAGCTGAAATTGTCTATTTAGTGTCATAAATTTGCATTACAGTGACCATATGAACATTTCAGAAGTTGACAAGGCTAAGAAATGATCATTCATACACTATATCAAGTGTTTAAAATTTGACTCCTAAACTGTTAATAATAAGATTGTAGTAAAAAAATTTTTTTTGTTAAATTCAAGATTTATTCTCAACTCTCAAGAGCTATGACAGGATATTTGACATCAGCCTTGGCTTTGGTTAACTATTGCTTTTAGCACTTGACTACTTTGTATGATATAAAAATACATATTCTGAGGTTCTTTACCATCAATTATGTTTTCCAAAGATAGAAGCCAAAAGATGGAAATTACAGGTATACGCCTGCTATGTCGGTGGCATGTCAGACTCATGACTATCTTTTCCACAGTTAGAAGTGTTCTTAGTCCCCAGATAAACTGTCCAGTGAACAAAAGTTACATGGAGGCAACTTACCTGGACTTTGGCCTTTTGCCAGACAGGATCATCCCTTAGTACTTTGGCAACTGTCACACACCCTAGATAAATCATTTCAGGCCTTGTCATTACAAAACCAACTTATTCAAGGACATAATAAGAAAATACCTCATGTAAACAATATATAACAAACATTTAAAACTGAAATGCAAAATAATTTTCCCTAAGTCTTTATGTAGTTCACTGCTTATGCCTTAGAACCTCCTTCCCCATCTCACCTGCCTTTTCAAATTGCAGCCATTGCCTCTACAAGTGCATTCTTTCTGAACCAACTCCCAGGGAGTTAAGTACAACACATCATTAGTTATTCACAGTATACTGATTGCCTCATAGCAATAGGATTAATACTGTGATACTCAGATTTGGCATCCATTAGAATCACCTTGTAGGATTGTTGAACCACAGACTGGTGGGTTCAACCATAGATAGCTGACAGAGTAGGTCTGGGAGTAGGCCTGGGATGGGGTCCAAGAATCTACATTTCTGACAAGTTCCTCTATAATGGTAATGCTGCTGATCTGGAATAACACTTTGAGGACTACTGATCCATTATTACAATAATGGTTTAACTTTGTTTTTCCACTTGTCTATGAATTTGTGGAAAGCAGATCAAATTTAGTTTCATGTCAACCTCTGGAATCTAGAAAAGTATCTGTCACATCGTAGATATTTTATAAACAGCCATTGATTAAATGCATGGAGAGCTTTGTTGAATAGTACTATTTTGGATGTATAAAATTTCACAATTTTTGTACTTGTGAGCTACTTTTTTTTTTCTTGATAGCTACTAGTTATTTTCTGGGGTATTCAATCTCAAAGGTAATTGATAGCTTTAATGTAAAATATGAAGTAGTTTGTCTAAGGAAGTTTGGATTATTTACTTTATTAATCACTAGCTAATATCAAAGATATATTTTTTTAAAGTAGACTCCATGCCAGCATGGAGCCCAACATGGGGCTTGAACTCATGACCCTGAGATCAAGAGTCAGACGCTTACCTGACCGAGCCACCCAGGTGCTCCTCAAAGATAATTTCAAACTAATGTTTTACTTATGAAAAATGGAAATAGGTTCTCACTAGCATATTGAGCCTATATGTACTCTCAAAACAAATCACCTTAGCAGTGATTTCAGATAATAATAATGAATATTACCACTGCCTTAAGGTGAAGTTGCATAGAATATGTGTAATAACAGTCCTTGATGCCAGCCATTAAGACCTATTGCATTAGCTCTATGGGGCAGTGATCTAGGGATTCCCCAGGTAGAAAGAATAATTGGCAAACATATAGATAATCTGAGTAGAAAAATAGTACCAGTTTTCTAAATTGCCACCAACAACCACACCCTCCAAAGGAAAATCAAATGAATCAAAACAAAACAAAACAAAACAAAACCAGAAAACCCTGGAATATTTTCTACAAAATTAAAGATAGAGAGGGATGAAGAAGGGGAGGACTATCCAATGGATTGGTGAAATGAGCACAAGCCACAGCACAACTTTATTTCCTCTCAAAGCAGCACTCTACTTTGGTGTTGGTTTGTGGAATAATCAGGTCTCCCCTGAAGTGTCTTCTCTCCGTCAACATCTACCGCACCCCAAAGGCACCCTGCAGAGGGACCATAAGCTTTGCCTTCCTTCGCCAGGCAAGGTACTCCAGATGCACCCTCTGGCCACGTGCAGGTGAAGAAGCTGCAGGTCAGACTGGACAAACATTTGGTCCATCGACTGTTAAGTCAGAATACAGCTTGAGATGCACAATGTATATTTTGAAACAAACCATTTGAAACATTTTTGAAAAATAGAGCAAATACTTGAAATAAATCTTAAAGTAAAGGTTAAACATGTTGACAGCAACATGTGCATTAAGCTTTCTTCCCATTTCTAGGACTTGTTTTAAGATTTTCTTATTCTCTGCCCAAATATTTGTTGACCTGGGAACTGATGAAAGGACAGAGATAAAACAATACAAAACAAAACAAAACACACACACAAAAAGCCCAACAAGAAAACCCATTTAGTCTGTGACCTTACTCTTTGGCTTATGCTCATTGAAATAATAAAACTGAATGAGGTAATTTTCACTCTGCTATTTTCTCTTCTTTTTTTTCACTCTTAATCCCACCTTTAGATTGCCTTTTTTTTTTTTAAACCTTACTTTCCCTAGATGCATTTACCATTGTTAGTGCTACCCAGAGTTCAAAAGTCTTTTCAGATGTAAAATGCTTCTGCATTCATTGTCTGGCATTTAATTTTTAATGTCTCTCTTTTTTCCCCCACACCTACTACTTGTATTTTTCTTTTCCATGGATTTGATCTCTTTGGCAGCTGGCATTGTCTCCATTATTTCATCCAGATCACATAAATATTGTCAAAGCACTCACCTCTGTTTTACCCCAAAAGAGAAACTAGTGGATAAAGAACACGCTACACCTTTTCTTTCTTTCAAAGAGAAGATAGCTCTTTTGCATGAAATGTCTCCCTTGTAAATGTCTTTATATTTCCCTGTAATAATTAATCTAGTCTTTGTTATTTAAAAAGTGACGTCATCCTCTTCTACAGATTCAGTCTGTGTTGGAATCTCATGTATTCTTATCACCACAGAAAAGAAAAATGTTATAAGAAGTGAAGAAATATCAAAAGTGAGGAAGAGAGCTCCATTTTACCTTTACCTAAATTTCTTCTCTTTCCTTTAGGACAATCATGTCTGATTTCAAATTTTATGTAAGTGCCTTAATTTTATACTAATATGATTTCTAGTCTCCATGAAACTTAAAACAATAGGTAATAAATTAGATTGTATCTCCTAAACTTTCAATATAATATATATATATAATATCTCCTAAAATGTCTCTCTATATATTTATATGTGATATATAGATATAGATATAGATGTATAGATATGTTATATCTATATATCGATACATAGATTTCAATTTACTGAAATAGGATCATGTCTAGGAAATGTGTTCTCAATGTGATATCTGCAAATTTTCTATTCCAGTTTTAACTACTTAGCTTTTGTTTCTGGCATGAATGGATTATCTTGTTGATTCTGCCTTCCTGGGATCCGATCAAAGGATCTTTACATTAATTTTGTTGAGGCTTTTCTAACAGGCAGGAAAGAGTACTATTACTGGTTTATAAGATTTTGGCCTTGATGCAGTTTGTGGACTAGAACAAAAAGGACATTTCTTTATTTAGTGTAGTTGGTGTCAACTATCCCTGTGCTTCAGAACCATCTGGAGAGTTTTTTGAAAACTATAGATACCAGAGATTAACTCCCAGGGATTTGATTTCAATAAGCTTGTGGGGAGGGTAGGGAGGTACACTCAAGAAGTGAGTGTTGTTGAGAACTTTTGAGTTGATTCTAATGTGCAGTTGGCATTGTGAACCACTGGTTTATCATCAGGTCGATAAACTGGATGGCATGTAGGTGCGGGAGCTTCTTCACGGCACTGAGCAGACCGTGGCCTTTCAACATGTGTCCTTTTTTGGTGTGTCCTTCAGAGTCCTAAAAGAAGACTTGAATTCTGGACGCACAATGGTTAAGTTTGCCTCTGGCTTTTCTTTTGCAAGGCTACCATATGCCATTCCTTTGAGAAGAAATGTAAATGTCCAAATTATTGATGAAAATCAGGGTAACTGGGAGGCAGGAAAGACAGAGCATCCATTACAGGGGGGAACAGTGAAAGAGAGAGCATGTGCTTTTGTTTCTGAATCTGGCAAAGGGTGCCACTAATCTGGTTATATCCATCTTGTCAACCTTGCCTACAAACTTATTGTTGTCTGTCTACAGAGATGGGACATTAAGTAGCCCATATACTGTGTTATTTATTTGTTTATAGGTTAATTGTTCAGAATATTGATCTCCTGGGCTCATTTTCCCATTCTTTCTCAAATACCCTTTCAAATCAACAAACATAAACTAGGACAGATTCTTCCACACAAGGGACTCTTAAATGGTACAGATTCTTTCTACTTGGTGTCTTTTTGAAAAATCATTCTTGTAAGAAAGCAAAATCTGATATAAATATTGTCACCGTTCTAGAAGTTACTGTACTGTTTTTGGTCCTCACTTTGGGAGGGAAGCAAGAAACTAGTTGGGAGGCACCAAATTTTTGTCCATTTGCCCTTTGGATTAATTTAGCAGGTGAATAGAAGAAGGCCTCTGAGTTGCCATAAAATTCTATAAATTTTCCCAAGAAATTACTTGAGGAGGATGTATTACCCAGCTATGTGAGAGCTTCTGTGGGACTCTAAATCTGCCTTTAAAATTGCAATAAAGAAAAAAATGCAATAAAGAATAAAAGCTTAATTCTGAGCAGTAGGGATATAGGCTGTCCCCTGCCTTCATTTTCTACTGCCCATAGTTGTCATTACACAATAACCTCAGCCTTAATTTTGTAATGCATTTGTTTTTTTTTTTAGATTTTATTTATTTATTTGACAGAGATCACAAGTAGGCAGAGAGGCAGGCAGAGAGGAAAGGAAGCAGGCTCCCTGCTGAGCAGAGAGCCTGATGCGGGGCTTGATCCCAGGATTCTGGGATCATGACCTAAGCCGAAGGCAGAGGCTTTAACCCACTGAGCCACCAGACCCCTCTGCATTTGTTTTTTAATTAGCTAAAAGTACATTTAAAGCCTCCCCGCTTGACCAGTGGGTAGGTATGTGAAGAGAAGGTGGGTCAGGTGCTTGCTAGAGGATTTTAATTTCCTTGATAGTGTTGTGTACAAATCCAGTTGGGAGACTCAGAGGTTGAAGGGCACAGTGGGGAGACAGCACCAGAAGTAGAACCTGAAAACCCAGAAGCTCAAGAAATCAATGGAGAATCTGAAAAGACCTCTGAGACTGAGGGCAACAACTTGAACTAACAACATGAGTAAGAAAAGGGAGATTCTACAATGGAGGCTTCAGAGGCAAAGAGGGAGTCAAGAGCAGGAGATAGAAGTGTAGATGCAGAAAGTAATTCCAGGAGCAAAAGTAGCTAAAATAGGGTGAGTGTTTGCAGAGGCATCAGAAGTGAAATGAGATGAGTTGAGAGGCAACAACAGGATGTTTTAATTGCCTCAATTCCACTTTTGATTTTACACTATTTTTTAAAAGCGTATTTTTTTCTTTGGTGTTATTTGGATTTATGATTAAGAAATATATATTTTTTCACAGGACCTTATGACAGTTGACATTGGAGAAGAAAATTCTACAACTAGATAAATGGTTTTTTGAAAGCACTGGTGCAACCTCTGTCGGATGAGGGGTTTGGAGGCCATTTTTTTTTCTTCTTGAGAATAACATTTAGCTTTTTTTTTTTTTTTCATATGAAGAAACTAGATATCACTGGGATCATATCTGTACTCACATGCCCTCATTGAGTGAAATGTGTTTTCTTCGCCATGAACAAGGCAGAAGGAGAATGGTAGAAGATGAGTGTGGAACTTTGTGGAACTTGAGAATTCTTAGGCAATAGTGAAACTTAGTGATATTGTAATCAGTTGGGAATGTGTCCCATTCTAAGTGACAGAGATCTTCTAAATGCTGGTTTAGACCCAGAGAGACTTGTCTCTGATTCCAAGAAATCCAGAAGTAGACAGTAGAGATTGTCCCCAGAGGTATGGTTGAGACGCTGGTTCTTTCTCTTCTCTTATACCTGTTCAGTGTGTAGGCTTTATTATCACGCTTACGGACATACAGTCTCTGAGTGGCTCTCACTTCAGTGTCCCAGGTGTAAGAAGGGGAAACAGTGTCGTGTGGCAAGAATGGAGTTGGGGTCTTTTCTTTCCTGTAACAGAAATCCTCGGTTTGAATGTCAATCACCCTATGTCACGTGGCCATTAGAACTGCAGGGGTGTAAAGAGAAGTGAGTATTTTTACGTTGGCATATTGTCACCCTTAAACAAAATGAAGTATTTATGTATGTATGTATTTATTTTAGGGAGAGAGAGCATGCACCAGTGGTGGGGAGGGACAAAGGGAGAGGGAGAAAGAGGAAGCAGACTCCCTACTGAGCATGGAGCGGCTCATCCCAGGACCCTGAGATCATTACCTGAGCTGAAATCAAGAGTCAGTGGTTTAACTGACTGAGCCACCTGGGGGTCCCAAAATTGAAGTTTTCTTAAATGACAGAGTGTATACTGGGTGGACAGATACCAGTGTCACCCAAAAGCTTATGGATAAGTGCAGGAGTAGATGCATTTTCAAGACCTGAGAATTAGACCAGTTAGAGGGACAATGTCTAAATTAATAGTGAGATTAGTTAGATCATTCTCAGTATAGTCAGTGGATAAGGTCTGAGGGAGTTTTTTTCATAAGGATACCAATGTTTCTGTGAATTCAAAAATAAATATCTTAAAGTGAGGAGAGTTTTGTTTGTGTTTTCACTGATCTATGAATGGGAGTAAAATATGTCTCTTCTTTTTGTCTACCTATGATCCTTAGCTCCAATCCATTCAACTCATGTTAAGCCAGAACCAGAATGCTATTTCTTCAGTAATATGGAATTTTGACCTATAGTTCCATGCATTTACTTAAAAAAAAATTGTGTTTATTTCACAAATAGAACTAAAACTCCCACTCATGTGGAATAAATCTAAAAGTACACAATTGGATTTCTGTATTTCATTTTTATTTTGCAATAATAAGGTACCTGCTTATTTTTATTATTTCTTCTTTTTTCTTACACAGTAGGTAGCATACTGTATGTGCTCCTCAAACTTTAGTTTTTATTTACTCTTTCTTGGGGAAAAAGTGCTCTGTTTATAGAGATCTTCCTCATCCTTTTTCATAGCTGCCTAGGACTTCATGGTGTGATGTATCAGAGTGTGTTCAAACAATATTCTACGCATGGGCATTTATGTAACTGCCAACATTTAAGTTTTTGGGGGAAATAGACTATACATCATTTTTTTAAAAGATTTTATTTATTTATTTGTTAGAGAGAGAGAGAGAGCAAGCGAGCACAGGCAGACAGAGAGGCAGGCAGAGGCAGAGGGAGAAGCAGGCTCCCCGCCGAGCAAGGAGCCCGATGTGGGACTCGATCCCAGGACGCTGGGATCATGACCTGAGCCGAAGGCAGCCGCTTAACCAACTGAGCCACCCAGGCGTCCCTGTACATCGTTTTTTGATATTGTTAGAAGTGTTTCTTCAGGATCAATTTCGAGAAGAGGATTGCTGTATCAAAACGCAAGCATTTGTAGTTTGGGTACACGTTACTAAGTCCTGCCTGTCCCCTGCATTAACATCGGCAACAGTTCATGTCAGTCAGTTTGGGCTACTCTAACTGATTAGCATAGACTGGAGGGCTTAAACAACAAACATTTATTTCTCACAGTTCTGGAGGCTGGAAAGTCCATGACTGAGATACCAGCAGATTTGGTATCTAGTGAGGACCCCCTTCTCGGTGGCAGACTGACAACTGCTTGTCGTATTTTCACATAGGCACAGAGAGCAAGAGCATCCTGGGGTCCCTCTTAATGAGGGCACTAATGGCATTTTGGAGGGCTCCACCCTGATGACCTAATCATCCTCCAAACACTACCACATTGGGGGTTAGGATTTCAACGTATGAATTTGGGGGACACCTGTTCCCAGCCTGTTGCTGTTTGCATCCCCGTTAGCAATGTAGGAGAGTGTCTGTCCCCCACTGCCTCACCAACAGTGTGTTGTTACACTTCTGAGTTTTTTTCCAATCTGACAAGGGAAGAAATGGTATCTCACTGTGGTTCTCACAGGCGTTTCTCTTGTCATGGCAAGGAACATCTTTTCATGTTAAACAACCATTTGTACATCTTTTTGTGAATTGTCTGTTCATGTCATTTGCCAGCTTTTCTGTTGTCTTACTGAAACCCTGCTGTGTTCCTTACACTTCCTGCAAACATCTCAAAGACCTGAGAAGGAGGAACTTAAGTCTATGTGCAAACAGAAGCTTCCAAATGCTTGTTGTGGGTTTGGTACCAGGTTAGCTCCTTAACCATGAGCTAGGTAATGCAGATTAACTCTATTATCTTCAAGTTTCTGACTCAAAAGGACAAGCATGGGTCCCAGAATTCTTTATTTTAAACTGCCCCCCAGTGGTTTTCCTGCCTAACCCCCTAGCTGCCTAGTGTGGGAACTATGGATAAGATTCTTCCTGGAACTGCAAGACTGGTTTCAGGAGCCTTCCCTGGGAAGAGAATGGGCTGGACGGGTGGCTGGTGAAGGCTGCCTCAGACCCCAGGAATACACCAGAACATTATAGCTTACCTACACATTTTACAAGGTTAGCGTTGTCTTCTGTGGGGAGAAGGGAGGTGATGGTTAAGCCATTCCTGGTCTTCCAAAAGCAGCTGGATCACCTAGGCATCTTGCCTCTGAGAACAAATCAAAACTCAGTATTGCATAAGCTCCTCAATATTTTAACTGATCTAGATGGCCCAGCTGATTTGCTGTTTTCATTTTGTTGTTCTCAGATTTATACTTTCATTTCTCAGGACTACCTTATACTCTGCTTTTTGGAGTGACTTGATTTCTTACACTACTGACTTTAATTTACTCCATTCCTTTTATCTTATTATGTATGGTCTCTCGGTTTTGATTGCTCCTTTGGCTCTGGGAAAAGGAATTCTTAGCCCTTGGAACCCAGAGCCCAAGTATTCCGAGATTTCTATGTGGGTAGAGCTTAGGGGCAGCAGCAATCTGGTTTGAATGAGGGCCTGGGATATCCAGAAGATGTGCTTGCATCATTAGAGTCTAGATTTTGCTTAGATTTTCTGTTTATTCACATGGAGGTCCTGGGGATTAATAAATTAAGTGCCTCCAATTTGTTTTCTAGAGTAGCCACTAACATATATTAAGTTGGGCTGGGCCTCTATGCATGAATACATTTTATACGTAGGTTACAATACAATATATGGTCACAATCTAAGTTCCTGATCCTCATATTTTCCTAGTTACAATTGTTTGTTTGCTTCTTTTTTTAGATTTTATTTATTTATTTATTGTAAGAGAGTAAGAGCATGAGTGGGGGTAGGGGCAGAGGGAAAGGGAGAAGCAGACCGAGCAGGGAGCCCAATGTGGGACTCGATTCCAGGACTCCAGGATCATGACCTGAGCTGAAGGCAGCCACTTAACCGACAGCCACCCGGCACCCCAACTACAATTGTTTCTGAATAAAAAAGTAGACAGATCTAAGAAACGTAGAGCAATAATTTTTTTTTTGAAATGGGGAGAGCTATATATAATGATATCTTTCTTTTTTTCCAGCAAAAGAGCTCATATTCTTATTTTTATAATTGTTTAATACAAACAAGATTGAGAGGGTATGGTATTCTGGTCAAAAGAGGAGATGTGAGAATAGTTGGAGGAGATGGTAGGGAATCAGCAAGAGAGCAAAGTTAGGTTGGCTCAGGGGAAGAATGTCTTCATATTGTGCCGACCTGGATTTTCTTGTCTTTGACTTTATGAAACTCTGGTCTAATTCTCATATTTACAGAACTTTACCTTAAAGTTCAGAATCACTGCATAAGGGGTGACATTAATATAAAACCAGAAATCACTCAAAAAGAAGAGTGAAAGCCTGACTGAAGTCTGACACATAGCCAGGTATCACAGAAAGTGAAAATACTGAATCAGCTGTACTATTTCTGCAGGTGGAAAGGCCACAAAAATCACAGATGTCTAAATTTGGAAGGAAACATCTTAGAAGGGCTCTCTGGTATATGGCCTGAATATTCGTTTGGACTTCTACAATATCCCCAGGGAAAAAAAGGATCTTAGATAATTTTCTTTAAAAAGATTTATTTTAGACATTAAAAGTAATGCATCTCTCTTTCTTGTAAGTGTAAAGCATACAGATTCTTTCTTCTTATTTTTTTTAATCAACTTCTTCTTGGGGTAGTTTGCCCTATATAGGTATATTTCATTTACCTATTGATCAAAATTGGTTTAGGGCTCTGCACTAAGGTTCTTGGTTTCTGGTCCTTCTCTAAAACTTAACTTTTAGCTCTCTGATGTTGTCCCCTCTCCCCATCCCCACCCCCTCATCTATCTCCTTTTGTCTTGAAGACTATTACTTATCTGTATAGGGGTTCTAGAATATGTATTAATGGTCATGCTCACAGTCTCTTGTTATGGAGTCTCATTATTGTGAACAGACTGCAAGTAGATTGTCTTTAATATT
The DNA here is from genome assembly GCA_003697995.1 of Taxidea taxus jeffersonii. Lineage (NCBI taxonomy): Eukaryota > Metazoa > Chordata > Mammalia > Carnivora > Mustelidae > Taxidea > Taxidea taxus. Next base: position 37,696 of record RCUC01165245.1, read on the forward strand.
CTCCCGGAACATAATCACTTTGTGTGTCAGATGGTAAATAACATTATGGAATAAACACAGCATCGTTAATTAAGTATAATTGGTAGTTGGTCGTTATCTCCTCAAAAGTTGGAAGGAATAAAAATACATTCTTACTATTTTGGTTGGTCTGTTATAATTAGGCTAATCACCAGGAAACAAAATAACTTAAATTTAATTTGCAGAAGCCACTAATTCTTACCTACTCACTATTCAGTTATTTCATGAGGTAAAGACAGTGGTGCTATATGAAATAGGCATTGTACCCAAAAGCCATTTGTGTACCATTTGGATTTGCCTCCTAGGAGTCTAATAATTATTCTTGAGCACCTTTAAGAAAAAGAAGAATTGAGCTCCAGGAGGACCTCCAGATTTTGAGTCCATTCAGCAATGTTTAACAAAAGAAGGTTTAATTCAATATGTACTCAATAAGCGATAGCTTGTGTAAGAAAGGGTATCTTGCTTCCCCCCCCCTCATTTAAGAAAGATTATTTTTCATCTCCCCTGAATGAAGAATGAGGGTATGTGGTTAGGTTAGATGACAGAAAGAGTTTCCTCCTGACTAGGATTTCTTCTGTGGTTGTGAGCTCTCTTTTCAAAGAGGGAAGTGGTTTTCAGAGTGTAGAGACATCTGCATTGTTTTTCAGGTGACCTAAATGCTGTTTTATCTATAATATAAAAATGTCTGTATTTTGGGTTCTCTTATGTGTAACAGTTTATTTGTAACTTTTAAATTTTAAAGCCCTGGGAAAATTCCGGGGACCAACAAATGAGAACAGATGGGTTAAGGGTTTTGAAAACTGTAGGGTCTTTGAGATCTTCAATGAGAATGGTGTCATGGTCCGAAAGTCAATGAAAAATCTTGCCTTCAAGGACTTCAATTTCTGCCTCAAAATGAACTTATGAGACAGATTTTAAAAAGACTAATTAATTCACTTGCAAGAATATTCAGTAAACAACGAAACTATGCATAATATACATAAGGGTTAGTTAAATTCCTCTATCTTCGATATCACCTGATTCTCCATCGTGGGACCCAGGATTGTAGTTCACTGGGAACTCAAGTTTCTTCCACGACTATGTGTCCCACCTTGCTGGAAAAGACCAAGTAGATGAAGACCCAAGAGTGTCCATCTCTGCTCTGGTTATTATCACATGGTTTGGAACAAAATAAAAAACCAATACAATTTTCTCACTTGTTTATTTGAACTGAGAAGTGTGAAGGGAAGTTGTTAGTTAGTGGTGGACCTTGAAGTCAAAGATTCAGCATCCTGAGAATTGTAGCAAACTTATGAACTTGTATAAACAAAGGAAGTTTAAGATTCTCTTCAGTGAATAGCTAAGAATGGAACAAGCATCAGAGAGGAATTGAGATGCCCCCAGGGATATTATAGGCCTTCTGTGTTTCTAGTTTCTTGAAACCTCTTGGAAATATACCATCAGTCCTGAGATTTCAGATACTTATTATATTCTTAAAATGCATTTCATTTTACTTGCAATTTTATCTGTTTTCTTTGCAGCCAAACTAGCCATACTAGAATAGTTTTACCTAAACACAAATAATTTTTGCACAGATGTGTTTAAGTAGCAATATTTTTCACATTCTTTATTCTATTGTTTCATTTTACTTCTACAACAAATATATTTTTTTCTGAGATGAAGTGTTTATTATTAATGTGAATTATTTTATTTTTTATTATTTATTTCTTTGAGAGATAGAAGGAGACAGAGAGAGCTTGAGCAGGGGAAAGGGCAGAGGGAGACAGAGAAGCAGACGTCCTGCTGAGCAGGGAGCCTGACATGGGCTCTATCCCAAGATCCTGGGATCATGACCTGAGCTGAAGGAGGACACTTAATCGACTGAGCCACTCAGGCCCCCCTTATGTGAATGATTTTAAATAATATGTTAGTGGCATAAATTCAGTCTAGGAAAATGAGAATAAAATACATTTGAGTATTTTGATTCAAATCCATTCACTTAAATCAATTTTTATTTTTAGTAAATCCAATACATTCTATGTGCTCTTTTTTTTTTTTTTGAAGATTTGTTTATTTATTTTACAGAGAGGGAGATCGAGTGAGTGCAGTGGGGAGGGCATAGGGAGAAAGAGAGTCTCAAGCAGATTCCGTGCTGAATCTAGAGCCTGACTCAGGGCTGGATCTCACAACCCTGGGATCCTGACCCTGGGATCATGACCATGAGCCAAAATCAAAAGAGTCATATGCTTAACCGACTGTGCCACCCAGGTGCCCCTCCGTGTGCTCTGAGTTATGGTAAGTTGTACTCAGTGGTTAACAGATGATGACAATTTAGTGGAAAGGGAAAAGGCAAATTATCTAAATATGTAGAAGTTACAGGATCTGATGCAACTTTTGAGTTTCTATGTGTATAGATATCAACTCATTGACCTATAAAAGAAATTGTTTTATTTTATTGAATAATGGTTTCCAAGTGAATACATAAACATGTTTACTTTGAAGCTTTACTCTTACTCTTGATCAAATCTCATCCTCTTCCTAGCTGGGGCTATGGCAGCTGGATGTAGAGAAGGTGCAGGCTGATGCCTGACTCTGGGTCCTCCCTCTATATAATTCTTTCCTGGGCATTGACTTCTCCTGTGTTGTGGACAAGATGGAAACATGGGGAAGCAGATATCTTTTTATGTGTCAGTGGTGGATCTGTGTCTTTTCTTACTCAGTCTGGTTCTAGATGCTTGTGATATCTACTGGCATGAGAATTTCCACTGAGATAGTGTGCTTGGTTTTCTTCAGGGCCATTTACCTTTACCCCAGCTCTCATTGTCACAGAGATGCTCCCTAGGAGGAGCAGACATGTCTCCCTTCATTTTCCTAGAAGTACCTTCTTCAACTCCTCTTTTGGATTAGGCATTCCATCAATTGGTTTCTTCAACTGCCTGGGCATTCTTAGCCCATATATGTACACCTTTCTGTGCAGTTGGGATGTTTTCCTTTATGCTCTGCGGGCTGTGGACAGCTGGGACAGGTGCCTGGGAACACCAAAGCCTTTAAACTGCCTTGGCACTGCTCCAGTGACCTCCATCCTTCATGAATCTCTAAGTCAGAAAGAGACACCATTTTTTTATGTTCAAGAATGACTCTAAACTTTAAAGGAAACCTGGGAAGCACCCACTTCCTCCACTCCATGGTGCAGGAAACAGACTCCAAAATGGTAATATGATATACTCTGGAGTTCAAGAATCCCTTAGCTTGCTTCTCTCCAGGGCATTGCCAGCAAGGGCCTGAGAGTTCTGTGGCTCAGCAAGTCTCCAACCAGAAAACTAGATGTCATTAACTTTTTCTTTCTGGACTCTCCAGTCTTCACAAATGATTGTCTTGGCTCTTTGGAGGGAAAACATTTCTGATTCCACTATCTTTTCTTCATAAATACCATAGCACCCATCTCTTACGGATCCCTGGTCTTCTTTTTGGATGTGGGGATTAGTGGGGGGTCAACCACTTGGGGAAATTCTGCACTGTGCTTCTCAGCTAGTCCTGCAGGGATGTGCTGGCTTCAGCTCCAACTGAGGACAGCTCCTTGTCAATAGAAGATAACTTTCGCTTTTTGTCCAGAACAACACAGGAAATCCCACTTTACCCATAAATCAGAGACTCTATTTGTTCCCAACTCTCAACGTTTTATTCAGTGCTTTTCAAATAATTGGAACTCAATGAACATTTGTCAAAAATAAAGACAGGAACAGTTTGGATAAGTTCAACTTTAATTTCAAGAAAAAAATTTAAGAAGCTTCCAGGAGAGATGGAAAATGGCTGATAGAATGAAAGGCTATATAGAGGTTAGAAGGGATTTATGAGAAGAAATCAGGTCCAAGTAATCTGACATAATTCCCTGCTGACATTCTCTGATGAAAATTAATGATTGAAAGATGATGTATTAAGATATTGTATGTAATTTAAATCGAGCGAAGCTGTGCATTTTATAAAATAGTAGAGAAAAGGGACTTGGGGATCAGTATTAAACCAAATAGCCAGCAAATAGAAATAAATATTGAGTTTTAGGCTGTGCCTATTTAGGATGAAGATATCAACCATTTCAGTTTAAGTGAGTGTGTGTGTATGTTTTAGCTGATTTGACTTTTATTTGATGGACTTGACCAGACTGACTTGCTGTTTTGAAGCCATGGACACAGAGTTGTGATGTGCTATTGGAAGAGACAAAATAAATACAGATGGGCTAGGGTGGTCATGAAATTTTTAATGTTTCATATGGCTATTTGTGGGATTGACTTGTGTAATACAATTACTAGTTCATATTTCGTTTAAAGTTTCCCCACTTTTTTTTTTTTCAAATGGAGAATTATATTTGAAGTAGGGTAGATTTTAGGAAATTTGGAAAGAAAGAGTTATCAGTTTCTGATTACTATAGATACTCAGGACCTCCAAAATTCAGGAAGACCCTCCGTTTCAGAAGCATTCCCTATTGAAATTGTAGTGCATTGGCTCTTTACTGTCTCTCCCCCTGCACGTGGTAAGCTATTTGAAAAGTACCTCCTTTTAATCTTTGCATTACCAGTAACTATCATAAAGGCTAGTACATACTAGGAACACAATAGGGGCTTAAGGCACAAATGAATAATTATTAGGAGCCCCAATACCAGTCTTACAACCTAACTCTGGTATTTCACATGCCTAGAGTGAGATCCTGGTTACCCAAAGGCTCCTGAAATTGCTGGCTTCTCCCTAACCTCTGTATGATTACTTAGTTCTTTGCTGATGGGCAAGTTCAAAATATGAATTAGGACTTTCTGCTGAATTGCATCTTGGATACTAGGACACTACTAACTTCCTAGGTCTTGCCAGCTCACTAGTCAGCATAGACCCCCTCACTAGCCCTCAACTGCAGACTGATTTCAAACCAAGCATATCTCTAGGGGAAGCACTACAATACCTTCTGTGTGACCATAACCATTGTCTGAAGACACTCCTGCTTCCATATTTGTGACTGGAGTCTCAACCAGCTCAGAATCTTTGAATACTGATATCAGTCAAAAATTAGTTCCATCTTTCCTTCTGCTTTGGATAATGCAATTTTTACTGCTGGGACCAATTTCAGCTCACAGGAGGCTAGTCTTTAGTTTGAGTTAGTCCTGTAGCTCCAGAACAATTTGTCCTTAAGGTCCTCCCTTGGCCCATAAACAGACAGGCAGATGAGATAACGTTCAAGCTGCTCCAAGCTAAGGTCATCCTGGATAGAGTAGCCTTTTGCACCCCTCTGCTCTCCTTTCAGTCACCTCTTCTGTTCACCAGGAACTTGCTACCCACACTGCTTCAGGAAGCCGAGAGGCTTCCAATGTACATTAATGTTATTGGTCTATTGGCTAGAGCTTTCCCTTGGGACTGGTCACCTCCCTTATTACAGCCCCTCAGGATCATATCTCCACTACTTGGATTGATTAGAGAAATTGGACAGTAAATGTTTAATACATTCTGCAAATTTTATAGGTCTCATGTATTATATAGAAACATTCCCCAGAATCAATAAATGCATTCCCACAAATGACTGAAATATGTGTGGATTATTCTGAATAAATTACACAGGAACAAGAACAAATGAATAAAAAAAAAAGAACTGGGCTTTGTAATAGCTGTTATATCTATTGGCTCATCTGAGTAACATGGCTGATGACTTACAATGAGACACAAGCATTTATTGTGGAAAATATTTCAAGGAATGAAAGCTAGCCTTTTTATTTGAGAAGAAGAAAATATTTGAGAGATTTGGGTACTTTTAGAAAAAGATGTGTTTGGCCCCCATTGAGGACTGCTGGTCACCTCTTAATAATCCGAGCTCTTTAAAGTTAAGAAAGACAATTTGAATGTGATGAAATTGACATTTTATTGCATCTAGTCCGTTCCTCTATGTGGTACCCACATCAGAGATTTGAGTGTCTACAAAAATCCCCAATCCCTGATAATTTATTTTCTTTTCTGATTGTGTTTCCGGAGCCAGTTATCCCAAACTTGTACTCTTTCTCTCCCTTCCTCAAACACAGTTCTTAGAGGATATGCCTTAGAAGGGATATCCCTTAGAAGATATCATTAGCTATATTACTGAAATGATTACAAGTACCTGGTAAACTATCTCTGTTCAGTATTTTTCACATCCTTACCAAAGTTTTCTATTTCCCTAAGATTTTGGAGGAAAACATATCTTTTCTTGAGAAGATGAATCCTCCACTCTTGCACAGAATCTCATCCCTCAGCTTCCGATAAGACACTGTAAGAGTCAGGCGCTGTGTCATTGCATGCATCATCAGGTCTTTTATAAAAAGAATCTATTCTTTTTTTTAAAATTTAATTAATTTATTTATTTCAGAGAGAGAGCATGAGAGGGAAGAAGGTCAGAGGGAGAAGCAGACTCTCCGTGGAGCTGGAAGCCCGATGCGGGACTCGATCCCGGGACTCCGGGATCATGACCTGAGCTGAAGGCAGTTGCTTAACCAACTGAACCACCCAGGCGCCCAAAAAGAATCTATTCTTTTAATACTCTCTATCACTTAATATTTTAGTCTTATGTCTCTTCCCTTCATTGTAAACTCAGTAGAATACATTTTGAGCACTGCTTGCTGTGTTTTACAACTTTAACCTAGTCTTTTCTTAATGAGTTTCCATTAGCCTTGGATTTTCATCATTCTACTCAAACTGTTTTTTTTCAGGATTAACAATAATCTATTGATTATCCCTGTACATTATTCTTGGGCTCCATCTTCCTCAGCCTCCCTGCAATATAGGGGATAGTTACTCCCTTCTCTCTTCTTGAATAGCTCTCTTTGCTTTCATGACATCACATTCTCCAAATTCTCTTTCTACATTTAAGAAGATATCAGCTTTATTGAGATATAATTCATATAAATGATTTTTAGCCAATGGAATGTGACTAGAAGTTATACATGCCATTCCAAGACTCATGCTATTTCCATCTTTGGCTTGATATTTGAACCTACAAGCCACCATGTTAAAGATGATTCACAAAGGGGAAAAAGGAAGGGGGCTGAGTCTCTGAGCCACTGCTTGGAGAGGAGCCTTCTGCCCCTCAGGAGCACTACTATGTTTGGAAAGAAGGCAAAAGCTACATGCATTTATGTTTAAGCCTTTGTACCCTTTTCACTTTTAGGCTTATTGTAATAAATGCCACATCAGCATATGGAAGTCAGCTGTGCCAACATTCTGTATTTTTATTTGCTAACTTTATTACTGAAATATAATCTTTGTGTATATTTCCTTATTACCTTAAGTAAATATTTTTATATATTAATTCACCATTTGTATTTATTTTTTGTAAATTGCCTAATTCTTTCTTTGTTAATGTTTCTCTGAAGTTGTTTTTTCCTTATAGATTTCTTTACAGTTTAAGGACATTATATAACTTTGTACTTTGTCATATTTTTAAAAATCTTCTGCTACTTAGGTATTAATAATTTTATATAGGAAATTCCTTGATGGTTTTTGTTTATGGTTTTCTTTTGTTGTTTCTATGTTTAGTGTCATTTCTAAAGTCCTTTCCCATTCTGGAATTACATTCTAGAAGTTTCATAAAATTTTTAAAGCATCTAAATCTCTAATCAATCTGGGGTTTAATATAGTATAAAATTCTTTTTATCTTTAGGATTTGGTCCAAGATCTTACTCATAGTAGGTACTTAATTAATATTTGTTAAATTTTATTGTGTCTTTTTAAAAATTTAGGGTTGGATTAGATCTGTTGTTCTTATACTGTAATCCTCAGATAATCATCAACAGGATCTGGAAACTTGTTAGAAATGCAGACTCTTTTTTTTTAAAGATTTTATTTTTTAATTAATTAATTAATTAATGATTTATTTATTTATTTGACAGAGAGACACAGAGGGAGAGGGCACAGAAGCGGGAGAGTGGGAGAAGCAGGCTTCCCGAGGAGCTGGGAGCTGGACGCAGGGCTTGATTCCAGGATCCTGGGATCATGACCTGAGCTGAAGACAGACACTTAACAACTGAGCCACCCAGATGCGCCCTAAGATTTTATTTACTTATTTGAGAGAGAGTGAGAGAAAGAGACAGCACAAGTGGGGTTGGGAGGGGCAGACGGAGAAGCAGACTGCCTCTGAGCAGGGAGCCTGACTACCCAGGACTCTATCCCAGGATTCTGGGATCATGATCTGAACCCAAGGCAGCCCAGGCGTCCTAGAAATGCAAACTCTTGGGTTCCACCCCCGACCTATTGCAGGGCATAGCAGTCTGTGTTTTAACATGCTGTCCCAGTGATTCTAATGCAGGTTAAAGTTGACAGCTCCTGGAATAGAACATACGGAAGGCCATATTTCTAGCCAAAATTATCTGAGAGATACATTTTTTTTTAATGTTAACAAAACCTACTGCTGTGGAAACATGATTTTTTCATTATTAGCAGAGTACAAAGTAGAGAAGAATATGTTCAATGCTAGTCCTTGTGGGACAAAGTCATGATTGCAGCAAGGGTCATAGTTCCTGGGCTTCTCAGCCTCCACTATGCCCACAGGATGCTTCTGCTTGCCTTGGATGACTTCATTTATTAGGGAGCTTTCTTTAGAGCATCCCAGAAAATCTTTTCTTCCCAGGCAGTACATTGCTACAAATGCTTTAAGCCCTTCTCTGTTAAAACTCCTTGCCTCCAGTGCCTTGCTCCAATGTGCAATCTTGGAGGAGAGTTCCAGTGCCCCAGGGCTCTCGACACAGATATGCCAAAAGCTCAGTCACAGTAAGACCTTACAACTCTGAATGGCTAGCCAGATCTCGGGGGTGTTCTGAGAGGTCACTTAGTGCCCCTTGCATCTCCCTTTACTGCCATGGGCACCCCTGGAGTTGCACTGCAAATTT